>WBNH01000394.1:249815-316015 GCA_013401255.1 Urocolius indicus | reverse complement strand
CGCGGGCGCCCAGCGCAGGCCCCGCCGCCCCCTGCGCACCGCAGCGCGCCTCTGCGGAGGCTGCGCGGGGCACGGGCGCCGCCGCATCGCGTCGAACCGCCGAGGAGGGGACGGGGGTAGCACACCACGGGACACGCGCACGGGCACCCCGCTGCCCACTGCCGGCAGCTGGCGGAGGGCCGGGGCCGGCGGACCGGGCTGATCGGGCACCATGGCTCCAGGCTGCTCGGCTGGAGGGAGCGGCGCGGCCAGCCTGGAAACGGAGGAAAAAAGGGATGCATCCAGGCGACCTGTCGTTTTATTATTTCTTTTTTTTTTTTTTTTTTTTCCCCGTGAAATGAGCATGGCTAATGAAGAGGGAACCTCCGCATAGTTACTGGTGGTACAACATTAGAGTTGTACCAAGGTCCTTGAGTGAAAGAAATAACTATATTTTACATGATGTAGGGGAGTGCAAGGACTTTGAGCGAAAAGCACTATAAGAGGAAAGGCAGGAAAGGCTGCAAAGGCTGCAAAATGCCTAACTTTAGATCTCTGGGGATTTTTTAGGGAAATTGCACAATTGCTATAAGTTTCCACCCAGATGTGAGGACTGACCTAACACCCAGTGAGTTTCTAACTTCCTGAGAACAAGTTCAAACCCCATATTCCACTCTACAGAATCACGGATGTCAAATCTGCGTTTGATACTTAGCAAGCAAGGTTTACCTATGCAGGGTAGTGTTAGGAAGTTTCTTTGCTTGTTTTTTGGTGTTTTGTGTTTTTTTTTTTTTTTTAATAATCCAAGTACTACACCAGCATTTCCATCTGCACCTCATCTTTGGCAAGATTATAGCTCCCATTTATTGTCTCCATGTGCATCCAATCCAAAGAATCCTCTAAGCGGATTGTTTCTTCACATCTTTGATATTGCCAGCTGTTGGGCTCTCTTGTTGACTTTCTTGCTTTGTTTTTGTTTTGGTGTTTGTTTGTTTTTTTTTTTTTCTGAGCCATCTTTAAACTCTTTGTCCAACAACTTTTGTCCTCATTGGGCAGCATAGTCCATATCTAGCTGAGTCCGGCCCATCTTGTCCACATGGCCTCTGCAACGAAATGAGTATTGTTGTATCACATAGCCTGCCAGCTCATGTAATATCCAGCTGATTATTGTAATTTACCAATCTGCTGTTGCTTTTCTTCTCTGTCCCTAACATGGCACTGTACTGGCACATTGTAGCTGACCTAATGATATTTTTCTCAGACCTTGTTCTCTGATTTCCTTTGTCCGTTACTGCACTGATTTCCCATCAAATCCTTCCATTGGTAGCAAGCAGGCTTTGTGAAACCCCTGTCAGCATCCATATCTCACATGGTGAGTTTGCAATGAACTCAACTGTCTGAATGACTTTAACTTTTCCCCCTGCAGTTGTGTTGGCTTCTTGACATTGTACCCAATGGTGCCTCCATAGTGTTTCCAGTTTAAACGATGGAATCGTGTTTCGATTCATGGGAAACTTTGGAGTGTACCAGTAGTGTGTAGGTCCAAAAAGCCTGGGAACCAATGTTCTAGCAGCTATTCCCCTTCAGCTGTGTATTTTGGCACAATCTGATGTCATCAGCAAAATGCATTTTTTCCTCGAGTCTTCACAAGAGATGCACAAAGCACGCCAGTACACTGAAACCCACAGGAACTTTCCATCTCTTTAAAGCTACTGTAGACATTCCTGGTCCTCCAGATAGTTTATTTGGATTTAATTAGTTGAAAAACCTTCCAAAAACCACAAGCTAAATCAAAACCATATATACTTGCTTTTGAACAAGAGTCACTACATGTGGTATAAAAAGGATATTACCACAAGAATTTATATTCTCATCTTAACCTGTACTGTGGAAATGTAAACAAAGCCAAAGACAAGCTGTAACACAGGAAGTTCCACTTGAACACGAGGAGAAATTGTTTTCCCGTGAGGGTGATGGAGCCCTGGCAGAGGCTGCCCAGAGAGGTTGTGGAGTCTCCTTCTCTGGAGGTTTTCAAAACCTGCATAGATGCATTCCTGTGCAGCCTGATCTAGGTGAACCTGCTTTAGCAGAGGAGTTGGACTAGATGATCTCTAGAGATCCCTTCCAACCCTTACAATTCTATGATTCTGTGACAGCTCCAAAGAAGAGGAGCGACTCGCCTTTGCCTCTCCCTTTCTTCTCTCTCACTTTCTTTCTCCTACTTGTCCTCCAGCTTCAAATACCATTTGGTTTAATTTTTCTTTCTCTGTATTTAGGAAGAAAACATATGTTTTGCTTTGAAATCTAGGGAAGTGGAGTTTGCTTATAAACTAACCTTTATTTGTAGCCGTATTCAGCACACAGGCAAAGATCAGGGAGGAAAAGGAGAGAGAATGAAGAAAGGGTCCTAAATCTCTTGAGAAAAGGAAAAGATGAGCTGTGAAGTCAAAATGGAGAGGTCAGTGTAAAGGTGTAAAGGCAATGGACTGCTGGAAGAGATGGAGGGAAGGGAACTGAGTAGGCAAGAAGCAAAAATGAAGTCCTTCAGGTAGGCTAGCAAAAAGCACTCTTAAACATGATTAATTCTACACTCCACAAGAGCAAAACTATTCCCTCTTGTCATTTCAATGACAGGTGCTCCCAAAGGCTCCCATCGCTGTTCGAGCTCCATTATCTGAGGCATTGCGCTGATGTATAAATGACATGGTCCCTGCCACATGGGCCTTACAGTTTAGTATGAGCCAAAATGCAACAAAGGAATGTATAAAACAGCAGAAAGGACCAGGAGAGGAAGGACAGCTGAAACCTCGCGAGCCTGCATTGCAGCTTGTGCTATGCAACTTGAAGGTGATAATAATATATAAACAATATGAGAATAAGGTACATATGTAGCAGTGACCCACCCTCCATCTCAGGCACTTCTAGTGCTTCTTTTTCCCATTCAAGAATCAGGAAAAATCAAGCACCTGATTAACCTTTTTTCCAAACAGCCATACTGCTGTTGGCAGTAGTTAGGCCAGCAGGATAACACAGTAATAGCTGAAGCAAAAGGCCTACGAGCTGCTGGAGGTCACAGCCCTTGACTTGCAACATTTTGGGAGAGCCACAGAAATGAGCAGAAGGACATGCTACAGCCATGGTGCTGACCCTGTCTGGAACTGCCCACCTCTGTCCCTTGTCAGCCCCTGTACTGTCCCACATCCCACCAGCATAACTCTTGGTAAGGGAGCTGGATATTGAAGCTGCTTTTCAGCTGGATTAGTTCCCAGACCAGCTGCTGGTGAAGGCACACAAATACCCTGGCCTGTTAGCAAGATGAAGTGGGAAGGAGCAGCAGGACGGACAGTGGGAGCAGGCAGAGGGGCAGCGGGGCTTGTACGAGCTGCTGGAGGCCACAGGCTCCAGGTGCACAGTATAGGCCTCAGATGCACTTGTGCAAAGCAAGTGGTTTTACTAAACTTTATTTTCAGATGTGTTAAAATAGATGTAGGTGCTCAGATTTAGACACTTTTGGTTTTACTTTTGTAGGATGGTATGCACTAAGCCAGCAGTTCACCTCCATCAAAATAATAAGGCCCTGTTCCCAGCCATGTGGTCCTACCATCTCTATTTTATCAACTCTGCCTACTCATGAATGAATGAAGCCCTCCTCTCGCCAGTGCTGTTCACTAACCAAGCAGAAGCATGACCCAGAAAGAAATAGCTGCCCATATTTCTATTGGGTCAGTGAGTCGAATCATGTCATAGGCAAGTCAAAATCCAGAGCCACCAGAATGGCGAGGCAGGGTCTTTGGCTGGGAAGAGGTCTGGATTAGAGGAGAAAGAAAAGGCGGAGAAGGAACAAGACTTCCCCCTTATGGCAAGAGCAAGCCATTGGATATGCTTAGGTTCCCATAGATGCAGATTTAGAAGTCAATTTACATGTTAACCCAGGAATGCACAAACTGTGGGAGCAGGCAGATCTGCAGTTTGCTGCAATCCCTAAATACATTCCTAATTTTTATAATACATAGTGTGGTCCTTATTCCACATCTCTTATTCATGTAGAAATACTCATTAAAGAAGTTTTAGTAAGTAACTGGAGAAAAATCTGAGTTCTCAGCCTGCAGGGTTCTGAGGTTTGGGTAAACCAAAGTCTCTTTTGAAGACACAGAATCATAGAATCGAGGTGTATCCCCTAATTACAATTTGTGTATAGTATAAGCAAACTATAGTAAACCTTTATGAAGAGAATGCAACTTTAAACTACACAAGTGTAAATTTCCCATGGGTGACTAATGTACAGAAGAAGCACTGTGGGTTTAAAACAGCCCTTTTAGTGTCCCTTACCCATGGCACCTCCTGTGATTTATTGGGCTCTGTCTGCTTTAAGACAAGGGAAAGGCTCATCCTTGTGCAGCCTCCTCTCCCTGTACACTGGGAAAAAAAAAAGTTGAATGGACTGAGGTGTGTTTCTTTCTTCAAGTCAGCTCTGCATCACCCCTTGCCTCTCATCCATCTGGAGTGGACTTTGTCCTCACTTAATAGAATTGCCTGGAGTTGCCCACAAAGATAACAATTACCCCTTTATAAGTACATTGTTCATCTGGTTTTCAAAAGGTCTGAGCAGTCCTACTTCTTTAAGAAGCAAAAGAACCTGAGGGTACTGTGGCTTCTGGAAGTCAAGCCATTAAGGATAGGAGGGGGACTTTAAAGGAGCTGTAGGGGCTGGTAAGAAAGCATTGCTTCCATTACTTTTGTAAAAAGCTGCTACCAACATGGAGATAGATTAAATAATCTGATAGAACTTCCTTACAGGCCAAAAAAAATCCTGTGAAAACCTGGATGGCCTCATGCCACATCTCTGCAATCAGTGACAAATCGCATTATGGTTGAGGCATGTATGTCAACGAAATAGGACTTGGAGTGGCCAATTTATCTGAGATGGTCACAGTCAGTTCTGCATCCTGGCTAATGCTGAGTCACTGTGGGCAAGTAAGTAATCTTCTGACAAAAGTGTCAGGCCTAGGTTTTCTCCAAAAGAGAGGAATCTTTTATAACAACGTCATTCCTTGTGAGGCCACCATCCGCGAAGCCCATTCCATGCTTCTTGTTAAGGAGGAGGGAGAGAAGACCAGAGGAGCTGTTGTAGCTGCCAAGCAACCTGGACCCAATATCAGCCTTAGCAAACAACTGGCTTTCCCCACCATGGGCTGTGCTCAGGGGGCCAGCTGTGGCTTTTGACTCACTCTGCTGGTCCTGCAGTACCTTGATTAGACTGTGATTACTCTTCAGCAGCACAGCTATAGGGGAGCAGAGTGAAGTCTGCTGTGTATCTGCCCGGCACTTTTCCAAACACAGCTTTCCACCCAGGAATCCTATTGTCAGGAGACATTAAGTTTTTTTGGGCTCATCAATTCTGGTGACATAATCCAGCAATTTATTTTTAGAGGGAGTGAGCAGGTGTCCATGGCAGCATTTTAGCTGACAGTGCTTCAACATTGTTATTCAGGAGCTCTTGGGTTTTCTTTATATCTTGACTTATTACTGGAAAAGATGGTTATTTTTACTCTTTACTTGTTTTTAGCCTTAGGAATGGCCTGAATGAGACAAAGGAAAACACTTGCACCCTTAAACTGACTTTTAACCATCAGACTTTCAGCATGCTGATAGGAAACTGGAGAAAGCGGTACTAATAATTCATCTGCAGCATTGATTGTAGACGGTGGTTAGGAAAGGAAGCTAAAATAATAAATTAAAACTAATGACTGCAACTGATTAAGAAAATATTTTGGTTCAGAAAATCACATCAAAATCAGTTTTTTTCACAAGTATTAGAAGTCTGTGTACCAATTATTCAGTCAGAAAATTGGTTGCTAGTATTAAAAATAATTACTGTCTACAATCAGAGTTATATTGTTTTTTCTACATAGCTACCTGAAATAAAATCTTTTAAGACTGCTGTGATATCATCATCCATCAATATTTTTTAAGCTGACATTCAAGAACATTCAGCATCAGAGTGTTCTTTTGCTAGGAGAAACAATATAGTAAGTGAGTTTGACCAAACCCCATCTGAATGTAATTACTAGGATGGCAGACAGGCTTCTAATGACAGTCACAAGCATCATGCAAATTACTTACTGTATCTGAGCTCCCACTCTTTGTATTAAAAAATGTGATAACTATGTAATTTCAGTTTGCTGCAGCAAAGTTCAGGACACATTACTGGCTTTGGTGAATAAAGGGCCAGTTTCCCTTTGCTAAATAAGAACAGATTTGCTGCTGCAGCTTCTAGAGAAGCTGAAGTGATTCTTAAAAACACACCAAAAAAAAAACCCATCTAGAAATCCAAGTCCTTACCACAGAAGAGCCCATTACAAGTGTCTAGCCTGACCACTGAGCAAGCATTTGGAAGCAAATAAAAACCTGCCCAAGGAACTGAGTAAAAAAGATTCTCTGGATTCACTAATGCTCATTTCAACTAATAGCCCACCTGCCAAGTGTAACGAACCTGAACATATTGTGGTCATTAATGCTCAAAAGGAGCTTTCTGCCAAAAAAAAGAGACAAATTGTTGAAAGGAGATCAGTACCATTGCCGCTCTGTCACATGCTGAGGGAAAAGGTTGATTCCTGTGAAGGCTAGAAAAGATTCTTTGCCTTTAGGCTAAGAATGATTAATTGTTACTCACAAAGACACCAGGAAAATACAGAGAGCAAAGGAGAAGGGCTAAAGTCATAGTCCAGAGCAAGAGCTGTAGTAGAGCAGGAGGTGAATTACATTTCTCCAGGTGGAAATTGTCCTGCTCTGAGGTTAGAAAATAGTGGATGAGGCACTGCAGCCTATTTACACTCCAAATGGGAAAGTACAGGGTCTGTCTCCTGGTTCTACCACCTGGGCAAGCGAGGGGCTTAGGTTCTGGGAGGTGGAAGGAGTCCAGGGGAATGCTCAATTTAAATGACAAATGCTTCACCAATGTGTGACTTCTTTTCACAGCTGACCGAATTTAGGAAAAGGTTTGAAGGATTACAGCCTAAAGCAGTTGACCTTTCTCACCTCCTCTGCCAGGAAGCTAGAGAACAAATTAGATGTTCAGAGTTACACGGCACCCTAAATGCTGTGTTTGGGACAAGTCTTGTGACTGCACAGATGTGACACCAAGGACTCCAGCTCCTATACAGTCTCTTACCTCTTACTTCTGTAATAACTTTTCTTTAAGGCTTCTCTGGATGGCTTTCTCAGACAATCAAAAGAGAAGCCTTGGAAGAGTTGTGAAAAAAAAATATTTTGAACTTCAATAATTATTTTTATGGTTATGTCTCTCTTCCATTACTTTCTCTTACAAATAAGAAAAAAGGGGTTTTTAAAATAACCTTGAAGTTCAGTTTTAATACAGGCATCATAATTAATTAAAGCTGCAGAAATTAATTTTGATCTAAATGCATATTTCAAGTGCCCCAAGACAGGGATGTATTTAAAATGAGAAGCAAACAAAATCCATTACATAGAGAAAAATTACAGATAGAATAAAATTTAAACAAGTCATTATTTTAAATGCAAAAATGTAATACACGTGTTTTAAAATAAGTTAGAGGAAAGATTTTTTCAGCTTTCTTTTCCTACCTTTTCAAATCTTGTGGAAGGAGAATTGCCGCAGGCAAACTCTGAAACTATTTCCTTTTTGATAAAAAGGCCTTTCTGTTTCAAAGGCTATCTGCTCAGTTATATAGCTAAATCTATTTCCAATTCAGTGAGAGTAAAGCTTTTGATTTAGTGCACTGTTAATGTTAGGAAAGACATTTATTCCTCAAGTTTCTGAAGTCTCCTTAAACTACTGGCAGATACTACCCTTATATCACTATCCAACATTCACTCTCAAATGTGTCTGATACTTTCCTTTTCTCTCCTTTTTGTTTTTGTTGTTACTGTTTAGCACGGCAAGTATGAAAGAAAATAAACCAAATTAATACATCTGTTGGGAGCATTATCTTACTTACAAGACATCCATTAGAGGGGGTGGGTTGTCCCATATTGGCTAGAACAATCCTGGGATGCAATACCATTTTTGACACCTTCAGACACTGTTTTCTTTCAGGTCTTACAAGCTGTAGACTGCCCAGTCTTTGCAACACTGTGTGCTTTGTGGTGAGTTATCCTCTAGGGTACTTCTGTAGGATGTCAGGTGGGTGTCGCAATTCCAATACAAACTGAACTTTCTGTCTGCAACTTACGTGGTTGGGTAGTAGAGAGAAAATTCTTCCTGCTCACAAAACCAGAGTCTGGTTGGCATCTGCCACAGTTGCCCCCATCTGTCTTGCCTGCCTGACACATATCCTATGCCAGCAGTTGAATGCCATGGACAGGGCCTGGGAATGAGGGCAGAGAGGGGGTGCCATGGGCAGAAATCCATCCTTCCTTCACTTATTTGATGGTCCTAACCACAGCAATGGGGATACACAGACAGAGACTTTCCTTCTGGCCACAGCAGTGCCGAAACATGCAGCTCGCTCATTCGGTGCTGTGCTGCTGCCACCGCTTTTTGACTTATCAGCATGTTTATATCAATTATCACCCAGAATTATTGATAAAAATGCAGATTATTGTAAATATTGTTCTCAATTTCTTGAACTGGTGACCAGATGTGAAAGTTGATGGAGAAACAATATGCAGTTCCTTACACGTTCTTCAAACTACAGTCTAACAAACAGCCAATTTACTGACTTATGTTCTCTTTTCCTTCACCTGACCCTTTTTCTTCCCTTTGCCACTGGCTATACTGTGCCACCATACCACAGGGATATTAATGTAATTACTGGGAAAGACAAATCAATGTGGGTTTTCAACAGCCTGGGTGTTATGTTCATACCCTCTTTTCTGGGGCAGACCTTGTACAGCTGGTGCAGGGAAGCAGATGCATGATCTCTAATAACCTCGCCAAATCCTCAAAAGGACTACAGAGATGCAGGAGATCATTTTGTCATTATAGTGCTAGTGATACAGCAGTTATCAATGTCTGTCCAAGGTTCTGATATGAAATGATGTACTTCAGGAGATCCTAACAGATAATGTTGCTCCACATTTTACTGAGGCTGATAATATAAAATCAGAAGCAAATCCTTAAAGAGCTTAAGATAATAATCTAGTTGGGTTTAATTTATGAGAAGTCTGTCCTGAGTTTAAGAGAGCGATTAAGGATTTGCTTCGTATAAGCTCAGAGATCTCTTCTGACTCCTAGCATCAGAGTCAGGTATTCCTTTGTGTCTGTTTTAGGGTGAAAAGTCCATGTCTCCAGGCCTGATGCTGTATACTACTTTGTTTGACAGCATCCATCTACCACGTGCACAGCTTGAGGAGCGCAAATGCGAACAGTGGCAAAAGGTGCAGAACACGCCTGTCCTGGGCTTTCACCACCTCCCTCTCAGGCTGGTAGATATTTCAACATTGTCTTCTCAAGAAACTGCCTTAGCAGGGAGCAAGAGCTATAGAGAAAGCTTGTGTTATTTCACCTCAAGAATTACTATATTGCACTGCAATAGCCTGTGATGTGAAGCATGTAGCTGGCCTAATTCTACATACACATAAGCCTGGTTTTAGTAATGCTGCTACTTTGCACTAAGAAGGACAAAATGGGAGGGGGAGGAGGAAGAACCTCCAGTAACTTTCTTACAAAAAGGAGAAGAGCAGAAGAAGGTCATCAAAGATTATGACATCTCTGGAGATGCAGACTGCCATTTGAGACCAATTCCCATAAGGCATTTTGGTAGGGGCCTTCTATGTCAGCTCACTCCTTGGGTGGGTGAGTCATGAAAACTATAATTTGTTTTCCCAGCATTAAGATTCCAAAGTCTGTTTTTTGACTTACTTTTGTATTATTTGCCATTTCAGGAAGATGCTGTATTCCTGTAGAACATTACAATTTTATGGTGCTGAAATGCCAAAAGGATTTGGAGTGACTTTCACCAAGCCACATAAAAAGTAGGTCAGTGGCTATACATTTTCAAGAGAACTGCAATGCTACAGCCGAAACTGAGTTAATCCTGATGTATATGATGAATATATCCCCTAACCTCACTACAAGGGACAGTCTGGACATAAATATATCTTCATTAATCTTTTCTCAACTGATTATTTCTAAAGAAAAAGGCCTCATGACATTTTCATTAAAAACTATGGGGCAAAATCTGCTGAATTTGTTTGTTCGAACACAGGCATCTAAATCCAGATTTAGCCTGTAAATTCTTGGGATGGGAGAATAAAATTTCATGGAAACAGAAGAATATGTAATCGAACTTATTTTAAATTAATTTATATCTGAATTCCTCTTCCAAATTTAATCTGCAATTAGCTGTACTCAGATAAAGCACAGACCTCTCATAGTGATGGTTAAGCTATCGAAATGTATAGATTTAGGTCTATGCAGCTGCATAGAGTCACCATTAAAACCCTGCAGGAAAGCCCTGTCTTATTCTAACTTACTGAGTTTTCCTAGAGCAGTTCTTTCCTGCTCTATTTCATTTCAGCCTTGGTTTGTTGCTTTTAAATAGCTATTTTTGAAATTCTGAAGTCTCTTTATAGCTGGCAGGCAGAAAGCGTAGGCTGCAGGCAGAGAGATGGGTAAGGAGGTAGGAGGGAGAGCAAATCAGAAGTACGTCAGAATGAATGTAAACATTACATTACATGATGTAGCATGTAAACTCTTTTTAAAGCAGTGTTAATGCTCTTTTGGACAAAACAGAAACCATGGGCATACACACCAACTGAGCTTACATATATTGCATGGAGTTACTCTCAGAACAGTTCCCATTGAATTATGAACCCTTGGACTGATGTGGTGAAAGTGATGTGTCAGTAACTAAAAGTAAAAATAGAAACATCCAAGTAAGTATAGATTGCCTAAGATAGAGGAGGTACGGGGAGATCAGGGACTGTCCAAAGGATTTGGCTGGCCTCCTGGGTGATGGGTGAACATGAGCTCCTGGTGGGACGTGTGGCTTCAGAGAACTAATAGGGGCTCGAAGAAGTAGGAGCTATAACGTATCGGTGACAGACTCATTACTCAAATAACATCTAGGGGTTGAAGGCTGCATGTCAGGTAAAGGGCAGCAGCAACCAGCGCCATTGCTTGTGTCATTGGGGAGATCATCAGAGTGGGCAGTGTGAGGGCAGCGATGGTCTGACAGCCTTAAAAGGTTTTGTCCCGATGAAGAGGAGATGGTGTTAGCAAGTAGCAGCTTCTGTGCAGTTCAGGAGACTCAGCAGAGGCGTGAACAAGAGGACCAAAGCCATTCTCCAGGGCTTTTCTTTTAGTGAGATAGAAATATCTATTAAAAAAGTCTAATTTATCTTGTAAATGAGGAGATTTCTGAAGTGATCTGTCACAGGCTATAAATAACATGGTTCAGAAAACAAAGACCTAACAAAGAGTCAGTGGATGGAAACTGGAGCTGGGTTAAGTTCAAGCTAAAAATAAAATGTAGATCTTGACCAGTGAAACAGCTTATGACAGGATGTGGTTAGCTTCTCTCTCACGTTAAATCTTTAAATCAGGATTAGACTTCTGTCTTTAAAAAAAATGCCCTCATTCAGTCAGCAGACAGGCACTCTGCACTGCTGTTCCCAGGGTAAAATCACAGAATCATAGAATGGTAAGTAAAAGTGGTAGTATCATAGACACATAGAATCCTAGATAGACTGAAGCCTGTAACAATGCACCCTGGACTTAAAATCTGTGTCTCTAGAGTAACCACTCTTGAGCAATATATGATTAGAAGGGTTGAAATCATGTATTAATCAACACTGAAAAGCTAATATAAGTGGGCTGGTAAATCAAGCAACCATAAAGGACAAACTATAGGAACAAGTTAAGTTTCAGCACTAAAAAGATACATGGGAAAGAAAAGTACTTCCAGAGTGTAACACTTCTCCTTTGCAACAGCCTTGTGTAGGATGGCTAATTTATTGTAGGCTTTTGGGCGCTAAAACATACTTGAATGTTCCTCACTTGTGCATAGGCACATATGTTGTAAAAGGTCTATGTAAAGTAGGGCTATGTGTGATTACAGAACTGCCATTAGGCTGTATATTTTGAGCACAGTCTCACACTGGAAGCAGAGATGGGACTTTGGTCCTTCTCCTGCATGGCAAGATTATTTCTGAGTGGAGGATGTTGGCTTCTGAGAGACACACCTGAACCGCTCCAGCTTTGCACAACTGAGAAAGGCTGCAGATAAATTTGCTGTAAGAAAGTAAACCTTAGAAGCATGTACATGCTTGTGAAATCCTCTAGGGATTTCACTCCCAGTGTCTTAATGCGTCTGGTTAATTGTCAAGCGCCAAGTCTACATTCATCAATTAAATGAGAATCATTACAAACTGTCTCGCCCATTGTCACAGAGGCAAAGGTTCCTTTCAACTCTAATAAATTAAATTAAATTGGCTCAGACCCTGCAACCAGAGACAGATTGGCTTTGTGTTGAGAAGCATTAGTTTGACTGATACCTGCCTGATTGACTGGGAATGGTTACCAGAATGAATAGCATCAGACAAAGGGTTTGGTGTCTTATGGGAGGATGTTTACAGGTACAGTCAGAGCATCAGCTGGTGGATGCAGTGCCTGTGAGACGCATCCAACCAGTTAGGTAGCATTACTGGCTTTAGGTTAGAGTATAAGAGTCTTCTTACGGAGCCCTAAATGTGTAGCTAAATATGTGTAAATGTCATCACTGTTGCGCTTTCATCCATCTTTATTTGAGGTATCAAGCAGGAAACAAGATGAATCTGCAGAGAGCAGCAATTCAGTAAGAAAACATATCTCACATCTGAGATTTTCTCCACGTTTCTTCCCAATTAGCAAACACTGCAGTGACCGCCTGCCTTTGTTGCCAGGAAGTGGATCTAGCTGATCTTCACCTAGTCTACATGTTTGTTAAAAAAGGCTTCTTTACCGTAGCAGCTGCTGCTCACCAGAGCTTCCTGTTTTGTAACAATTTCATCAGAGCACTGTCTGCAAATATAAGGTATTGCTGGCAATTCACCTTTGCTAAACCTCATCTACGTTGACTATCTTCCGAGCAACCGCTGCAGACTTGCATTCTGTATGAGGAAGCTGAATTGCCACACCAGCTGCCACGTGATTGTGTTCTGGCAGCAGACGGTTGCATGTGACATAACAGTTGGCTGGGCGCAGTTCAGGATGGGTGCCGACGGTTTAGTTTCACAGCTGCTGCAAAGCCAAGGTGGTTTTCACTTAAGTTGTCAGGGTGTTCTTCCACCTGAGGCTCTGACACCTGGGGTATCTGAGAAGAACGGGAAAAGCTTGAGAGAAGATACGGACTTTTTAAAATGTACTCAACTATTTTAAAGATGCCCTTTGCTAATGTGTGGTACAGTTGAATTACACAATTGCAGCTTCTTCAAGGTGCAGTTAAATGGGCTGCAGTTTTGCACACATTTAAAATTGATGATAAATAGCAAGGGAACTGGATGGCTATGGTCATATCCTAACTGTATCAGAAAAGCCTAATGTTCTGACTTGCTCTTACAAATGTAGGTACAAGAGAATTCAAAGGGATAGTTATCCCAAAATAGATTATTGAAGAAGACTATGCCAATAATTTCACCATGTAAATGTAACTGATTGCCAGCTAAATCCATGTACCGTTGTTTTCTAGGCTGGTTCTTGTAGGATACCTCATCCTGAGAAAGATCCAATAAAATTCAATTGCAGCATTGTCTTCTGATCTCTGTTACTAGAATCCCTAAACTAGAAGTACTGGTGTTGCTTCTTTCTTTCTTCTTTTTAATGCTTTTGGTGTGGTTCTCATAGCAGAGACACAGGTGGGTGTAACCACAAACAAACACTGTCACTAAAGCAGAAGCAGTCTGCACAGGCAGTCTCCTCGGGGCTGGTGGCAGATGGAGGTGATGGCTGATAATCTTGCACTTGGCAACATGGTGCTTGTGGTTTTCCTCAGCCCTCTAAAGGCCTGTTTCTAGTCTATTTCCCTTTCTCCTCTCAGTCATTTGAGCGCAGCAGATTTTAGCAACGTGCTGCTGACTTCTCCATGTGCTATAGACTGTCATATTAGTCAGTAAGAGTGATTTGGACAGCAAAGCAATTGGTGCTGGAGATACAGTGTCCGTATCATATGAGGAAGCTGAATTTTTACACTGTTTGTGATTTCATTATGTAATGGCACCAGAAGTTTGCATCTTTCAGAAAGTGTTTCTGGACCAGGTCTAGTGTGCTCCTATGGCTTGAACTGCTATTTACGGTGGGAGCACATTAGGTATCTTCTGTTTTGGTTTAATCTGAAAGGAGTTCATCTCATGCCCTCCAAGAGCACCCCAGGATGACAATCAAATCAGTTGTCTGAGTGCAATAACAAGATGCACTTCTGAACTGAAATGGTAATGTAGATATGTAGACAATGCCATTATAAAATACCAATCTTTCTAGTTGAGTTGTGGAACAGGTTGTTTTGAAAAAACCTGGAAAAAAAAAATTGTCTCTTTCTGAGTCTAAAAAATCTGCAGTTATGGAGATGGAGAGGGCACAATATGTGACCTGTTCATGAATATGGAGGTAAGTCTAGCAAGCATAATACCAAGATCCACAGCTCCTTCCACTCTTTCTCACAGGACAGGCCTTTCCACAGACCTACCTCCTTATTTATAAAAGGATACCAGCCAAAAAGCAATCCTTATCATAGAATTGGGATAGAATCCAGGGAGCCAGGAGTAACTAAGCTGCTGTCCCAAAATCTTCTTGCAGAGATGGAGGCAGAAGAACACTGTGACCCTAGCCTGGGCCTGGGTCCTTGAGATACCGTCACTTGCATGACCTGTGCTCAATGCCCTCACCTCCAGCTTATTTCTGCTAACATGTCCATATGCAGATTGAGCTCAAGAGGAAAATTATGGAAATCAGACCCAGACTGAATGCAGTAGCATGTCTGCCAGTGTCACTCTGATGATGGGAGTAGGGGATGTGTATATTAGAGCCACAAAGAAATTTGAAGAATATGAAATGGAGTTTTTGCATGGATTCCTGAGCAAATCTGCAATAAACTTGGAAAAATTGTTTCAGGAATGACCATTCATAGTTCAGTGAGATATCTGGGTGTCTAGGTCAATGCTTAACTGTGAGCTTTGACAAGTGTTTCATTGCTCATGCAAGAGACCCAAAGGAAAATCAGATAGGGAATTTATGCTCATGGCACTGCTGGGTCTGTGGAGGAATTTATTCAAGAGATCAACAAAGTGAATTTATAGTAGCTTTTCTAAAGAACAGAATCAGTGGATGCATCAAATAATTTAATATGTTAAGAAGAATGAACACTTCTATGAGCAAGGCAAATCATGTCTCCAAAATTTACTAGAGCATGAGAAGTCAACTAATATACGGATGACTCGTGGTGTTGATATATTCTGCTTAGCCTTTCAAAAGGCATTTGAAAAAGGTTTTCAGCAAAAGCTTCTGCAAATCAAAGCCGTTATGAGCTTGAAAAGATTGGTTCTCGTCTATTCAAATGACTATTTTAAAGATAGCAAGGAAGAAATAAATGGTTTGGTTTTGCACAAGGGAGAGGTCAGTCCCGTGATATAAAACCCAGAAAAGATCTCTGTGAGAGCTTGTGCTGATCAAGACATTCATAACTGATCTGAAATGAGTGATGAATTGCAGGGTATCATTGTGTGATGATCCTAAGGTTATTCATGGAGGAAAGGAAAGGCCAACTCTGAATAGACACGAAATGAATAAGCTGAGTAATGAAATGGAAGATGAAATTCAATGTAGGTAAATGTAAAGTGATGAACACAGGAAAAAAACAACTTTATACAGGCAATGATGGGTTCTGAGTGAGTTGAACCACACAGGAATGAGATTTTAAAATAAATAATTCTCTAAAAAATGTTAGCTCAATACAAAGTAGTGATCAAAAAAGCAAGTCTAATGTTAGGAATTACTAGGGAAAGGAATAAAGAACAAGTCAGCAGTTATTATTATGCAGAATATAAATCCACATTTGGAATACTCTATGCAGTTCTGGTCTCTCCTTCTCAATATGTATAAAGTAGAACTTAAAAAGATGTACAGATTGAGAAAGAGAAGATAAAAAGAAAAAAAAGAAAGAATGGAGGGGAAGCATAATGGAGTCTACAGAGTTATGAGTGAAACAAAGAAAGTGAATAGGCAATGATCATTCTTTGTCTCAGTAGAAGAAGAAGCAACTAGCAGACAGCAAATTCAAAACTAACGAAATACTCTTTGTACGGGGTGCTGATTAAGCTATGAAGTGCTTTGCCACTGGGTATGTGAGATGCTAAAAATGTACATGGGTTAAAAAAGCAACTGGGATAAATTAATGGAAAAATAATCTGTTGAGGGCTATTAAGTACATGCTATGTATTAAGTACCTACCATAGAATGCATTTAATAAGCTGTTAAATATCATCTCTTGCTAAGGAAGTCCCCAAGCCACAACACACTGGAAACCAGGGGAGACTTTCAGAGAAATATCATTAGGTGCTTGTCCATCTCTCATGCCCTTCCTTTGGCATTTGCTCGTGGTCTCTAATGGAGAGAAGAAACTGGGTTATGTATACCTTTGATGTTGCCCAGCACAGTCATTATTACGTCCAGGGTGATGTTTAGAAGATGGTACCTTCAGATTTTCCTTTTGAGGATGAAAGATGCCAAACTCAACAAAGGACAGAAGTGGCTTGGGTCCAACCTATGGCTAACCAAGGAGAAGCCACAGTCTAGTGTCTGGTAAAGATTTTGAATGAGCAGGATAGATTTACTCTGGTGCAGGCATGTCATTTGGCATCTCTGTATTAGGAACTCTTTCTGGAGGGGCACAGCTCACAGAGAAATAACACAATTTTCACCTTCCCAGATGAAGCCATGGATAGGAACATTGAGGGATATGCTTTTCTTATTATATTAGCAAAGGCATGGCTCTCCCAAAGATGAAGTTGCACAACAACATAGTAATTGATTTCTCGCATAAGAAGTTTGTGCCTGCTAGGATGAAAGCATAGCTCCTGACAGTGCCACCACCTATATGCAAAAAGATGAGCTAATATAGTTTTTAAATTTTCAATACCTAGCATGCTCTACACCTTGCTATTCAACCCTACATTCCAGCTGTCATTCATAAATTATTTCATCTATATTCCCTCCTTTAATGACAGAAGCACATTCCTTAACAAAAGCTGGCTGTCAAAACAGTGAATTCCATTTTGAATCAATTAAATTTATGTGTACATCTAGACCTGCAATAAAATATATGTGAAATAATTATCTGCTGGAGTAGAGCTTATGCCTAACATCCAAAGTAATTAAGACTACGTCAAGACCATTTTGACAGTGTACTTTATCATTAGGACCTATTTTCCCATCACACCTTCAGAGAGCAATTTGATGTCCATGTAAACAATTAATCACTTAAGAATGAACAATGAAAGTTTTCTCAACAGTCCAGAGATTTAATTTCCGTAGGAAGCCCATTGGTACATAGCAACAGCAGCATCAGTACCAGTGCCACAGACATTGTGTGAGAGGCACTGGTTGGTAGAAGAGCAGAGGAATTTGGCTCCCTTTTCTCTTCAGAAAACTCCAGGCTGCTCTGCTCTGGCCATCTGAATTGAGGAGCAGAAGTGGTGAGCGATGTGATATGAGTTGCTACCAGACACTCATGTTCAAAAGACATGTTTTTAATCCTTCAGACCATCATTATTTGATGATATGAATGCTTGAAGTAGTTGATATGCAGCATCTGTCTTGGTGTGAAGATGCATGTGCACTTGCCTTGGAGTCACTGAGTGAACTAGGTGGAATTCCCTTCCTCTTGTTCTCCTGCCAGCCCCTGTCCTATGTCTCATGCAGTGCTCCTATTCCTGCAGTCTGGTAGCGACCTCCTCCTCTTCCAAGTCCTCATCTGGCCCTGAATGCTGTGTGTTTTCAGAAAAAATATGAGGAAAGCAGTGGCCCTCTGCAAGTTGTTGCTCCCCAGAAGGACTTCTCTGAAGACCACATGTGATGACAATGATGGGAGGAAGACAAACTATTCAAACAAACAGAATACTAAATGCAGTTGGAGACTTCTGCTTATGGTACCCTGAAGATTCTTGCTTGTAGGATCAACATACTTGTGTCTTGTATCTGCACAAATGTCAGGAAGACACCAAAAACATTAAAGATTAATTCATGTGAATCAGGATACTGATGTGCAGGGAATGGAGGTGGGCTGCGTGTCCTGTGACACACCTGCAGCATTGTGTCATGGCGATGAAGAATTTCAGCACGCAATAAATCTGCCAGACATGTAAAGTAGGATGTAGGAACCTGATTTTCCACAGAAATAGAACAAATGAGTAGAGATCCTCCCACTGTGATAACAGAAGTCTCTAGTATTGCAGACAGAGCACAGAAGCTTTGATCCTGGATTGTCTAAGCTTGAGTAAAACTTGTCCTGGATTTAGGGTAGCGAATCCCAGTTCCCTCCCTTGAGTTTCTCCCATTCCTGCCACTGTCAGAGAAGCATTACAGGCAATAAAATGCAGAACAGGTCCCTGGAGAGCCTGGGATAAACATTGTTGTAATGACAGAGAAAGAGTCCTTGGAGAGAGCTATGTACAAATTCAACTTTATCCTTGAAGGTGGATACTGGAAACTGATGAGTATTGAGAGGAAAAAGATTGGCAAGATTTGCTTTGTTTAGAAAAATGTATTTGAGCAGAGATAAGCAGAAAGGCAGACTTTATCATGGCAATATAATTACCAAATACTGTTATTACCTTTTCAAATTCAATGAAATTCACAAAATTGTATTGGGCTTTACGTCAAAAAAAGAAAAAAAAGTAGATGCCCAAATACTTGCATCTAAATCAATGACTGATCCTCTGAATTCCTGGGCACTCAACTCTGTTAACAGACCGTGGACTTCCCTGTTAAAAGTTCTGACTAATTGTACTGTGGATAATTTAAAACACAGAGCCCTGCACAAATCTGCTGAGGCAGAATTTGTAACAAGGCTTTTTGCTGCTACAGCAGCAGTTAGCAGGAGTTGAGTAAGCTTAACCCAGCCTGGCAGGGTTTCCATGAACAGTGACTGCAGTGCAGACATAGAAGGAGCAGGAAGAGGAATGGCTGCAGATGATGAAGAGCAGTCAAGGTCTATCTCACATGCTAGAGATTTGCTGTGTTTACTGTGGTGTTTCCCAAATTTGTTCTTCACTTTCAGGCATGGCAGGAACTTGGTTTCTCAGTCTCTGAGGTAGACAGCAGCAGAGGGGCTCTGGCCGGGTATGGCTCGTCCCTGCTGGGTGCATCTAATCCAGCGTAGAGAGGGACCAAGAAGAAGTGATAGCTGAGGGCTCGGAGATCTCAAGTGAAAAGAGTGCCATGAGATAAGAGGACCAGTTTCTGTTTTGGGACAGGTCTTTGCAGCCTTCACTGCTGTTTTATTCTTTTATTTTTATGTTTTATTTGTTTATGTTTTTATGTTTTATATGTTTTATTTTTTAATTGCCTGTGTAAAGAAGTGCCCTGTTTGGAAAGGCTTGAAAGAGATCTAGGGTTATCTTCGTCTGCTTTG
The DNA here is from genome assembly GCA_013401255.1 of Urocolius indicus. Taxonomy (NCBI): domain Eukaryota; kingdom Metazoa; phylum Chordata; class Aves; order Coliiformes; family Coliidae; genus Urocolius; species Urocolius indicus. Next base: position 296,450 of record WBNH01000394.1, on the reverse strand, counting down.
AGAAGATGCTCGACTGGTTTAAAGTACTTGCCTTGAAAACCATCATAAATAAGCAAAACAGAAAGTAAATTCCTTCTTCCTCATCCCTGGTGAAGAAGGATCTGAGGTCAGAAACTAACCACCTGAAAGAGAACTGTACTGGACAGACAAGTCTGAGGGTTTTTACATGTATGAAAAAAATACATTGCCTCAAATTGTTAAAATTCTAATGTGCACAAATAAGAGGTGGGGATGCTGTCTAGTTGTGAAGGCTTTTTGGTACCTTCTAGGGAAGAAACCCTAGAGATTTGTTTAGAATAATAGAACAGAAAAGCAAAGAAGATCCCAAAATTAATTATTTCTTTGTGAGGACTCGTTAATTAATTCTTAATTCAGATGCAGTGTAAAAGGAGTTTGCTCTGTACCCACATAATTTATTTACTGAAGCCTCCTTCTCCATTTAAAAATGGCAGAGCAGACCCATTTATATAGTCACAGTTTTGTAACTCCTTGTATGTAACATGTCTTGACTGGCAAGATCATTGTACTTTACCCAAACAATATGAAGTCAGTTGTTCATCATCTAGTGGAAGACCGAGCTTCCTTTTATTTGAAGACAACCTTTCTGAGTAGAAGAAGAAAAGCTCATTGTACTTTATAAATAAAATCCAGATATTTTCTGCATGGATCATTGTATTTAGCTGCAAATGTAGCCTTGGGATCATGCAACATTAGGTGTACAAGGCAGTGCTCCTGAAAGGATATTGCTGATTCCTGCAATTTTCAATTCCTGTAATATGAATTAGAAAGACAACCCTACAACACTCAGCTAGTGTTGTGGTGCTATAGGCATTTAATCTCAGTGCTAGATGTCTTCTTTTGAATTCAGCTTGTATACTCCACTGAGTCTGTACAATCATAGAATCAGAGAATGATTGTGATTGGAAGGGACCTTTAGAGATCATCTAGTCCAAACCCTCAGCCAAGGCAGGTCCACTTTGATCAGAAACGTGTCCAGTCAGAATGGACAGATCTACAGTATAGATATATAGTAGAAGCATACTGTTCACTTTGTGTAGATGCCTTTGATTCATAGAAGAAATTAATTTCTGACTTATTTGGAATTGTAAAGCTCAGTCTCTTTGCTAGTTAATTGCTTCACTAGCTTACGCTTCACACCATACGGAAACACCCTTTTAAATATGCAAAGAAAAAAAGCTAAAAATAAATCACAGCTGCTGTTAGATGGGGGTCTAAAGATGCAGCTAAGGCAGGAAAAAAAAAAGGAACTGTGTTGGTTTAAATACAGCTAAACTGCTTTTAATACTGAGAAGTTCTTTTTCTGTTCTCCAAATCAATATTCATTAACAGTACTCAGAACAGAGAACTTTGAATACAAAACACTGAGATAACACCAGTAATTACAACATGCAGTTTCATAGTGGTAATATTTTCATACCCTCAGTTACTTTAATGATTGCTACAATAATTGGTATTTGGCTTATAAGGGACAATTCATATCAACACATTTCTTATTGGTACGTTCAACTGAAGTCCAAACCACACTCTGAACTTAAAACAACATAGAGCTCTGTAGGTGGAAATGAGTTTCATCTTTGCAGCAGTAACTGTTTCTGACAATTCCCGTTGTGATGGTACCTTGACTTTACCCACACAACAAGATCAAGTGAATATATTGAGCCCTGACACATTATCTCTGATTTCCTACAGCTAGCAAAGTACAAATCTGAAATACACTTTACTGTGTTGTTTGTGTTATCCAGAACAGATCTATGATGGAAATCTCTCATTTATTGCAGAGCTTCAGTTACTCTATGTAATGTATGCCCCAACCAAAATGCAATTTTTTCCTGTGCCAGATATACATCACAAGAGTGTCAGTGAGCAAGGGGAAACAAAAACCTTTTCACTCCCACCTTCTTCTTAAACTGCTGTAAAACTGTGATGTTTTTCTCACTGGAGAGGTCTAAAACAAACACCAGCATAACCTCTATTTCACTTGTGACCTTCCCCATGACTTCCCATCCCTCCTCCATGGACAGAAGTGTGGCTGGCTGAGCCCAGAAACCACCACCTGCTAGCTCCTCTGCCACAAGAGAAGGGAAGGGGTGAGGACAGAGGGCTGAGCCGGGGAGAGGGGTGGCAGAATTGCTGGTGGCAGCAGACTGGGCTGGGCAGAGAGGTTGCAGAACTGCTGTGTCAGCAGTGTGGGTGTGCGCTGGCTGGAAAGGCAGCCTCGCTCACACTGGCAGGTAGGACAAGTGTGAGCTGGTGTGGCAGAAACAATCTCAGTAGGAGAAGGCTATTTTTAATTCTGATCATTTCCGCAGTCCATCTGTCTGCCTGGTCCACCCAAACCTGTGTTGCCATTGATGAGGGAATGGTAGGGCTAAGATTGAGAGAGAGAAGGAACTGCTTACAACAGCCTCACCTTGGAGAAAATGGTTTGAGACTTCATATCCTCAGTTATTCTGCACTTCCCCTCCTCTTTCTTCAGATCCAGCTAACTGAAAGCAATTCATCACAGGCAGAGAAAATAGTTTAGGGGGAAACATGCTCTGGCAATGGTCTCAGCAGCTAAAGAGGGTCAGCAGCAAGTTCCAGATTAATGACAAATGTGTGCAGGTTTATCATGAGGACAACTGGGCAATTCCAGAGCAGACTCCTGTGCAAATAACTGCTCCTGCTCTTCCTTGAGTTGGTAACAAAACTTACATTACCTGTTGCCTCCATCCAGTATACCACCAATAGAAATTTTTAAACTTCCAGTTTTACACTAGTTTAACATTTTTTGTGTGTTTGGAGCACTATTCAAAGTAAAATTGCCTGTTTCCAGCACAAAGTAGTGACTGATTAGGCATATCGCTACCTAACACAGGCTGCATTCCACAAAGCCAAACTAGCAAAGAGGCTGGGTTGCAGACCTGAAAGACTCACCTGCAAAAACTTACAGTGCCATGGGTTTGTGTGGAGCCACTTTTTGCTTGATAACAGGGGGAAGGAACTGCAGTGCTGATCCCAGTAAGCACTTCTTGAAACATCCCCCAGCTGTTAGATGGTCGCACCTCCAGCCCGGACAGGCCAATCCGGTGCCTCTGCCATCACTATTCAAGGACAGGACTTGGATGTGCTTGGGAGGAGTGGTACAAGATGGAGGCGACCATGCGGACCCCACAGTCAGAGAAGGAGGAAGGAAGGAGGAGCACCAGACCAGAGATCCTTCCATAACCCTTGACAAGAAGGCAGGCTGTGCAACCCATGGAGTGCAGTGGCAGGACTGAGAGCCACCAGCAGCTCGAGGTGAGTGCACCCGGACGGGCAGGAGACTGTGTGAGGAGGCAGCCATGGCACAGGCCATGCTGGAGAGCCTGCAGGCTGCAGAGCAGACCCCCATGACAGGCAGAGAGGAGCTGCAGCCTTTGGGATAAATGCACATTGGAGTGGCCCATGCAGGGCTGCCGGGTGTGTGAGGTACTCTGCAGAGGAGCAGGGAGGACCAGTGAGGAGCCCACCTGCCCTGAGGAGAGACAAATGGCAGGAGGCATCTGGAAAAGACTGACTGAAACCCCCATTCCTTGCCCCTCAAGCCGTTCAGCAGGGGAGGAGATAAAGACACTGCGATCAAGGCTCTGAGAGCAGGAAGAGGGGAAGGGTGAGGGGCAGGTGTTCTTAAAGGGCTGGTAGTGTTCTTCATCTTCATACCACTCTGTGTTGTTTTCTGTTTGTTATGCTTTGGGGGTTTATGTTTTAGTTGGTGGTGGAATAAAATAATTTCTGTTTTCTTCCCCAAGTTAAGTAGCCTTGTCTGTTTTGCACAGGGATTGTAAGTGGCAGTTGAGGCCTGTCTGTCCTTAGGGCATTCCAAAGGCCCCCAACACTTATGGTTGATCGTGGTCCTTTGTTCCTAGATTGGCCTAAATCAGGACAGTCAGGTATATTATTGAAATGATTTCAGGTTAGTAGAGTCCTCTAGGATGCACATCTTGTCAGATGAGGGAGCTGCAACAGAAGTGTGTGAAAAAAATGTACCGTCCTCAGTATCAGATTTACTTCTCTTAGTGATGCACATAATGAGGTACTTGGGCAGTATTTTGTCCTTTATGAACAGATACCTATGGCTAAGGCGAAGTTCACACTAAGTTCACCGTTTCAAAACCTTCTTGTTTTCAGCCACATAGCAATGAATGATTTTCCAAAGTAGTTTCTATTCTATATTCCTCTTTACTTAACAAGTACTTAGCAAGTCTCATCTCTTTGCAGGAAGGAGTGGGATTATTTTGGGTCATTGCATCCCCCATTGCAAAAGATGATCCCATGTCACCCCGTGTTACTGCACTCTTCACTCCCAGCTCCCTTACTGATTCCTGTCACAAAACTGGGCTGCAGACAAATACTGTCCTGAAGACAGGAACTGAGGTAGGCAGTTAAAAAACTGCCGTCAAAACCTTCTGCCTCAGCTATTTCCTTGTTCTAAAACAAGAACTTCTCCCTCAGATGAAGGAAGTAAATCACCATTTGTGGGAAAGCCCATTTTTTTATATTCATTTTGGGCCCTCTGTGTGGGGGTTGGGACTGCAACTGCAGCCAGGGCAGCCTCCCCTGGGTACCTGTGCTGTACGAGCTTCATACCTGAGCTGAGCTATGTCTGTGCTCAGCTCCCTACCTGGCATACCTTCCTCACCTGCCTCAGGCCTGTCTCAATACAGATGTGTTTGGTGGTGATCCTTGGGCTGCTTCTGAGCCTGTCACCATCACTTGCCATATCTTGCTGTCCTCAGTGGGCATAGGGCACCCCACCTGTGCAGCACTGTGCAGCTGACCAAGCTGTTGCCCCCAGCCCTGCTCCTGGGCAGTGCCATTCCTTCCCTTTCTCTGCAGGACCTTTGTGGACACTGCCCACACTGCCCACCAGAAATGCTTGTGTGGCTATCAATTTCAGAAGGTTTCAATAAATACACCCCCTGATTCTGCTGCTAGAGCTCTTCACATCCTTCCCAGTCATAACTGGCATCAGTTCCCAACTGTGATGGTTGCTCATTTCAGATCCATACTAGTACCAGAAAATGAATGATAAAAGCTTTGCTCTGGCTGGCACCAAGTAGAGCTAGAAGACATGTGTGCAGCTTGTTCCACAGACTCCTCCACATCTACAGCAAATGGTTTTATTGTGTCTTTAAGGATTTTCTACATCCAAAGTGCTGCACAAGCCATGACAAATGAGTCACTCCTTAAAAAAAAAACCTGTATCAGTTAACAATACTTCATATTGACAAGCCTCAGGCCTTCGCTGGTTATGTGATGTTTTTTTAATTATGCCTTAAGGCATACTTGGTCTTTTCTGCTGTGGAGAGAGGACTGCTGGGATGGGTGTTTTTCCCATTTGCTTTTCCTGTAGTGATTCCACTCACTGAGCCAAATTTCCAGCTACCATGTAGGATCTTCCTTGTTCCCTGCAGCCAAACAAGCCAGGCAGCCTGCAAGAGTCCCTGCTCCTGACCATAACCAACCCTTATGTCCAAACTGATGGCTTACTGTAGTGCTGAGTAGGCATGTCAGATTTTGAGGATCATATTCTGGTGTCCCTACTTCCACAGTGCACTTTGCATTTGGTTCAGTTCATTCGTTAGCCCTCTTGTGTGACAAACTAATGTACTCTGCCTATGCAATCTCCTCACTGCTGTCCATTTGCATCACTGAATTTAACAATATGTGGCAGTAAATATAAAATTTTCTTGTCAGTTATGCAAAAATGGATTTATATGAAGGATATATTGGGTCACAACAACACCATGCAAAGCTACAGGCTTGGGGATGAGCAGCTGGAAGACTGCCCAGAGGAAAAGGTCCTGAGGGTGTTAATCGACAGCCATCTGAGTATAAGCCAGCAGTGTGCCCAGGTGGCCAAGAAGGCCAATGGCATCCTGCTTATATGACAAATAGTGTGGCCAGCAGGACCAAGGAAGTGATTGTTTCCCTGTACTCAGCACAGGTGTGGCTGCACCTTGAATACTGTATCCAGTTCTGGGCCCTTCACTACGAGGATATTGAGGTGCTGGAGCGTGTCTAGAGACTGGCAATGAAGCTGCTGAAGGGTCTGGAGAATAAGTCCTATGAGAAGTGGCTGAGGGAGCTGGGGTTGTGAAGCCTGGAGAAAAGGAGGCTCAGAGGAGATTTAATCACTCTCTACAACTATATGAAAGGAGATTGGGGTAGAGGTGAGAGTTGGTCTCTTCTCTGCAGTAATGAGTGACAGGACAGGAGGAAATGGCCTCAAGTTGTGCCAGGGAAGGTTTAGGTTGAATTTTAGGAAGAACTTGTTAACTGAGAGAGTTGTTAGACACTGGCACAAGCTGCCCAGGGAAGTGGTGGAATTACCATCCCTGGAGGTATTCAAAAGACGTGTAGACGATGTGGCGAGGAGTACGGTTTAGTGGTGGACTTGGCACTGTTAGTTTAGTGGTTAAAAGTCTTTTCCAAGCAAAATGATTGCTTGCTTTCACAAAACTAGAACTATTTAGCTATAGTTTGATGGTTGTCTTTCCAGGATTGGCATTTTTTCCCATCTTTTGTTTGTTTCCTCCCATTTGAAGTTATTGCAATGCTAATATTTTCTGAACAACGGCAACAACAAAAAGGCTAAGAGTTGGACTCAATAGTCTTAAAGGTCTTTTCCAACCTCAAATATATGAAACCTGAGAAAAGACCTTAGAGGACAGCAGAAGCTGGGGCAGCCAGAGCTGGAGTCCAGCCAGGAAAGTCAGGGATGACAGCTGATGCAAGCTGCAGCCTTGCTGGATACTCTCTCTGCTTCCCAAGTCACAGAGACAAAGACATACCTAAGCACAGACTGCTTTTTCTTCATTGTAGGATGAAAGGACTGCTCTGTTCCCTGCCCTACCAGGCAAGTATGTCATGCTGTTCTTCTTTTGAACTTAATCAGCACCACCTTTATGGCATCCTTGCTCTGCCTGGATAGCTCCTCCAGAGAGGACTGGTATATAGAACAGGAACATCTTTTAATTCCCTGCCTGTTTATATCTAGCATGCAAACATTGGCTTTCAGTGTGCCAAAACTGTCCTTTCTCTGAAGTATTCCTGTTCTACCCTCATTGTACAATTATAGGCAACACGTGTACTCCCCCATCTACCTTCCCATGTTGTTAGGATGACCAAGTTAAGAGTTGCCAGCCATCTATCACAAAAGAGACTGCCCATTCTCCTGCCAGCTTCACTTACGACCAGCAACCAATCCAGTAGACAGGGCTCTCCGTAAGGCCCTGTCCCTGCAAACACCTCCTGCAATGTTATTTGCATTTTACATTATTGCCTCCCGTGGCGCTTCATAGTCATTCTCCAGTCAGTTAGCAATCACATGCTTTCCTCTCTGCCTGGCAACAATAAGGTCCTTGTGACATGGTATTTGTTATTCTCAGATGTACAGCCTTTCATTTTACTGAATTTTATCCTGTCTCTACTACTGTAGCACTGAAGTTCATCTGCTAATTCCAATAGGATATCCAAGTTTCTTCTCCTTTCATGTTACCACCCTGGTTCATGGCATTAACAAATCTCATTAACACTGCTCTGATTTATTATGCTGAAATCACTAATGGAAATATTAAAGAAGATGGTTCTCAAGATTGAGAGATTTCTGCTGTTAACATCTCCCTGCTTTCATGTTTTGCAGTCACCTCTGCTCTGTTTACTCTACAGACCCTAGATGGCAAAAACTGGTTTAAGTTCATCCAGGGACAAAAGACCACGATTAGACTCAAGTACCCCAGACCTCAGAATTCCTAAAGGGCAGGGAGGGCTTAATTGTTGCTTATGGTCCCAGACAAAACAGACCAGGCTACTCGGCTTGTGGAAGAAAACAGAAAATAATTTAATCCAACACCAACTGAAACATAACCATAAAACCCCAAAACATACTAAACAGAAAACACAGAGTGGTACAATGATGAAGAGCACAATCAGCCCTTTAAGATCACCTTCTCCCCACCCCTCCCCTCTCCCTGGGCTCAGAGACCTGATCCTGGTATTTTTTACTCCTCCTCCCATGAACAGCTCAGTGGGGCAGGGAATGGGAGTTTCAGTCAGCCTGTTCTCAGTGGCTTATGCCATTTGTCTCTCCTCAGGGCAGGTGGGCTGCTCACTAGTCCTCCCTGCTCCTCCATGGGGTACCTCACATACCTGGCAGCCCTGCATGGGCTGCTTCAATGTGCATTCATCCCAAAGGCTGCAGCTCCTCTCTGCCTGTCATGTGGCTTTGCTCTGCAGCCCGCAGGCTCTCCAGCACAGCCTGTGCTATGGCTGCCTCCTCACACAGTCTTCTGCCCGTCCAGGTGCACTCACTCGGAGCTGCTGGTGGCTCTCAGTCCTGCCACTGCACTCCATGGGTTGCAGGGGTACAGCCTGCATTCTCATCATGGGTTGCAGAGAGGTCTCCAGTCTGGCACTCCTCCTTCCTTCCTTCTTCTCTGACTGTGGGGCCCACATGGTCAGCTTCATCTTGTACCACTCCTACAGCTCCTCCCAAGCACATCCAAGTCCTGTCCTTGAATAGTGATGGCAGAGGCACCAGATTGGCCTGTCCGGGCTGGAGGTGGGTCTGAACCCTTGGAGGAAAGTCCAAGAACTCTTTACCAGGTCTGCACTGCAGCCTCATCCCCTTGTTACCAAGCAAAAGCAGCTCCTTGCTAAACCACGACAGACTGAAGAACTTGTGCACACAGAACAGCGTCTTCATGGAGTTGTGCAAAGGCAGAATGCAGTTGAGATCTCTCAGGTGGAGGGAGACATTGTGGGAAGCCAGCGTCAATCTGATGCCAACCAGGTAATGGCTGATACAGTGGTGGTGGAAGTCTGTGAGGTGATTACCAATGTGTTATGGATGCAAAATGGTTGATTTTCCAGTCACCTCTGTGGTGACAGACAGGTTGAGGAGAGGACAGTCCCAACGGGCCACTGATGGCACTTGTAAATGTTGTATGCACAGTGGTTATGCTACAGAGACTCAGTGGACACATCAGAGGGAAAGAGTAACACCACTGAGGATGGCTTATTTGACCAGGAGGGCGAATTTGGCTGTTCCTGTGCTAGAAGATTTGAGCGTGCCCAGCATGCCTCCTAGTATCCATTCCAGCAAATCATTAGGCTGGTCTGGCCCATGCCTTGCCTCTTGCAGTAAGCGTGTTTCCTGAGCAATGCCTGGGCATGGCCAGAGAGGTGTAGGTGCAGCAACTCTGCTTAGGAGGATAAGGCAATTTATTAGCAGAGATGTAAGCCATTCAATGCCAGTTGGCCTCAGCACCAGGGAATATTCCTAGGCCTGTCTGATTTATTATTATAGAGACAATCTTTGTGAATACCACCGTGGGACACTTTGGCAGTCTATGGTGCTGTGTGGGCCAGATCTATTTGAATACGAAAGCATCTTTTTGCCTTTAAAAAAGACGAGTACGGTTGCTGTTATTTCAGGAGAGTTCACCGTGCCCTCTACTATCCTGTCTGTCAGGGTCGTTCCCTGCTATGAGAGCACCTGGCAGGAGATGGCTCAGTTGTGCACTGATCTGCTGCTTAGCAGACACAGAACCAGTATTATACGGCAAACTGAAAGCAAAATGGCACCGTCTGTAACGCAGCCGAGGTGCCAGGACACCCTGTGTTCCTCAAAGTAGTGGGGTGGGAGGTAAATGGCACGTTTACAAGGATAATACAAAGAGCTTTCCCTGGTGTGGGCTTAGGACACAGTAGGTTTGCAGGCCTGGAATAGGAAGCTAAAAAGCTCATCTGCCATCACTGGGAGCAAACCAGAAAAAATAGGCACTGCAAGGGCTTTGTGTGCCTGGAGCTTTGTGCGACAAGCAGCGGTGCACAGGGAAATAGGGCAAGGAGAAGTGATGCTGCATTACTTTGTCACATCTGTGCCAACTGCAACTGCTTTATGTAATTCTGAAATCTATTAAAAGTTTGGATCAGCCTGCCTCTTTCTTCAGTTTCCTCCACACAGAGGAGTGTGGAACTAAGGTCTTTATTAAAACAGGGAAGAGATGTTTAAAAAGAATAATTATATCTTTGTTAAATCTAAGTTGACAGTAAGCAAAGTTTGCAAATGTCAGCAAAGTGCTTGCCATGCTACCCATGTAGTGTCAACTGTCCAGTGCTGGGGTTACATGTTATCAGATTCTGCTCTTCTCACCACAGTTGTGGTGGGCAGGAGATAAAGAAGCCCAAGCCTGCACCGGTGCAGATATTCTGACCACCTCAGTATTTTCCAGGGCATTTATCATGTCTGAAATGCAGTAATACAGAAATGGTGCTGGAGCTTGAGAGATCTGCTGCAGAGTCCTCTCTGCCCATGCTCCCTCACTCTCCAGCTACACTTGTGTCACTGTGATACCACCTTACCCTTCATGGCCATCAGCACTCTGTCCCCATCTCCTCCAACTCCTTGCTCATGAAGGTGACTGAATTCAGACTCAACTTGTACAACATTATAGTTTCTTTTTCTTCCTTTGGCAGATGAACTTTCTTTCCCCTCAGTGGCAGTTCTAGTCTAGAAAAAGTGGAAGTCCTGATACACAACAGAGGGAATCACAATATTTTCTTTGTCATAGGACAATAATAAAAGAAAATACCTTTTCATTTTCATTCCTATAGGAAGGTCACAGATAGACTGTCACCTCTGACAATTTACTAAGCCTTTATTTCTTCTTTCAATGTGTGTCTACCAGAAATGTTTGCCTCCTAGGTTATTAGTTTGCAGAAACAATAGCAGTGGCTTAAGATTTAAGTTCTTTTTTTTAAAAGCAAGAAAATAACTTTTAGCTTGGCAAAAAGCCTGGGCAAACTTCAAACATGACCTTTTTTTTACCAGTTATTGTCTTCATATCATAGTCCATCCATGTTAATTTATTGCAGATGCTAAGTTGGAAAATACAATGTTTTCTGTTTTCACATTGAAGTGCTCCTGTGCTAAAAAGCCTTTTATCAGTTGGTGGTGAAGCAGCAAATCACTGGATGAAGGACTGCAAGTTACAGAAGGGAGTAAGAATTGTGATGACATCAGGCTTCACCAGCCATGAATCAAAAATGCAAGCAAACATAAAACAGGATGCTAAAGTAAGATATAGAAGATTGTTCACTTCCCATGCACAGGCAGCACATGGAGAGACTAAATGCCTCTCCAGTGACTCTTTCAGCTAACACAGCCAACACAGTTCATAACAGCCCAGAATACTGCCTGAATGCTAGCATTAGGATTCTAAACTTAGTATATACTATCTGTAGATACATAAAATACAAATATACAGTTACTTCTGGTAAGTCCGCTATTTTAAATACTTAAAAAACAGTATTCATTTAAGCCTAGTATAAAAAATGCCTAGCTGCAGGCTTAGATATTAGCTCTCCATCTGAGATCACACGTGCTAATGATGGCAGAGGAACACATTGCTTCTTCCTTTGACTGAGACAAAAGCTATTCCGTAGCAAATAGTAGCTACCAAAATGATTTCCATCACTGGTCTTGAGATTACATGGAATATTTCTCCAGCCAGCATCAACTTGGCATCAGCTGTGACTGCAGTGCTGATGATGTTTAAGTTTTACCCAAACAGCCCTGAAAATGCTTGCTTGCATGCTTGCTTCCAGGATCTGCCTCGGGGTTTGGGTCCAATCTGCTTCCTCTGCTTTCAAAGCTTCCTCTAAGACTTCTGCTAGTCCCATCCTCAGTCAAAAATGCATTTGGTAGGCTAAAATAGCCATCAAATATGGCTGTGGGGCCCGTACTGGGTGAAGCGCTTGTGAACCTTGTATTAGGGAAATTATCACTGACGTCTTAGCTTGCAGCCAGAGTCAAAAACAGCAATCTGGAACAAAGTTTATGTTTGTGGACAGATGATGTAGTGCAGTGTGGGTAAAAGCCAAACAGAAGCCCATGTTAACACTACAAATAACCCAGCATGGACAGGGAAGCTTCAGTCAAAACTCTTTCAAAAGATTTTAGATCTGTTTTCCCATATAGCATCTGTCTTGCAGCCCTTCTGAGCCTACCACACCAGTACAGTAAAGTGTGAGGCCCTGAGGAAGGCTTCTGTTGCGGGGAGTGAAAGACGTCTGCAGAGGTCCTTACATCATGTGTGCACACAAATGCCCATTGTCCAACAAGCTGTTTCTGCCACAGGGAGAAGGGGACAAGGTGCCTGCTTAGGCCTTCGTGCAAATACAGTGAAATTATGATTTCATTGACAACACTTTCTCAATGGCACATGGGGAGCAGCGACAGCAGAGAATCCTAGTTTTAAGGATGCCGATAGGAGCATATTGTAGGATACATAAGCCTCAAGCTGATCATGATCCATGCAGAATGTTTTGTCCTTACATTGCAAGGAGCCCAAGGTCAGCTTTGTAATGCTATAGGAACATCACCAGGTTGTTTAAGCTTCTGTTAAAGTAGGGGCACCTTAACTGCTAATATGTATTAAATGGGTCTGATTCTCCTCTCCTCACCTAAACTTAGGTAAGAAGTTGTTCTTTGTGGAAAAAAACAAGATTGTACTAGTAGGTGTGAGAGTTTTAAAATCAGACTTATAGGGCATGGCACCATGGGGAGTTGGCTGTCCTAGTACAGTTGTACAATCAGTAATGCTTGTAAGCTGGTAAAGGAGCACAGATCACATTGGCATTTCAAGCATGAGAACAGATGAACAAGTGTTATACCAGGACTTCTCAATTTGCCTAGAACTACATGGTTATTTCGACCAGGATGTATTATCGCAGTGTTGTAAGTATGCCAGCATAGCTCTGTGCGTGGCTTAGCATTCCAGGGTAAAACTGGCTTTGCTCCTATGCAAAGAGTAGGTTTCCCTGATCAGTTTACACTTAAGCATGGAAAATCAAGAAAAGTGGTAATACTAGTCTATTCCTGGCTGGCTGTAGCTAATGCCTTCTCTGCTTTTAACTTATGGCCTAGGAGGAATGGTTTTACTGCCATTGAACCATAAGGGAAAGAGAGGAAAAGTAAAGAACAGCTGGGTTTAATGAGCTGGAACAGATGTAGGTATTAAAGCAGTGTGTACACTTGTCATGCAAAGAGTACCTACATGTATATAAATGACGAGCAATTTAAATCAAAACTTCAGTTACAGAGTTTACAACGGGCACTATACGTTGAAAAGGGTTCAAAACTTGGTGTCTTCAATGATTTTATTTGCCACAAACAAGTCAAAAGCAACCTAATTTATGAAGGCATCAACTGTCAATCTGTATTTTAATGTATGATGGACTTCTCATTCTGGACTATATCATGGCTTCCTTTCACAACTATCTGTTACTCTTCTCTTACACTTTATATTAGGCTATAAGGGTATTTCTGAGGCAAATTCCTAGAATGCTGGTTGAGCAGTCATCTGTTCTTTTGAACTCTACTACAGAGGTGATACATCAACAGTTTTGAGTCCTTGTGTAGTGTTCATGTGTAGCTGGAAAGCAAAAAGCTTAAATCCATTGAATAGGAATATGATACCTTTATAATTTCAGTGAAAGCATTAAAAATAAATCATATGTTAAGAGGATCTCCATACATTAACACCAATGCAATCCTAAATGACAGGATCTGGTATTGGGAATACAAGATTTTCTCTGTGGGATTAAATATGTCAATTTATATTTATGCAGATAAATGTAACTGCTTAATTTTAGACTGAGATTAACTATTTTTCATGTTGGTGGCTTGACAGTTTTCAGTATTAAAGTGAGACTCGGATGAAGTCATGATGGAAAAACTTTTAATCGGCAATTTATTCTTCAAATCAATGCTAATAGTTAGTCCTAGGGCTAGAAATTTAATAAAAACATAATGATTATTAAAGATGGCTTAGAGGAAATTGAATGCCCCCAAAAGATGTTGCTTTTGCAATAATGACAGTATCTGTGTTTAAAATTCAAAACAGCTTTTCCTAATTACCCATGAAAAATTACTATTTAACTTTCATGGATTCAGGCCATAAAAGTCTTCCCCTTCTTTCAGATAGCCACCTGGAGACACGTGGGCAGCAAGCATAACTAGGAATTGCCCCCAGGTCGACAAGATCACACATCTCCAGAGGATATTCAGCCTGCGAGAATTTGGATGGTCTGTTTTGTCAAGGGGCTGGCGCTTGGCAGGCGTTTGTAAGGTGCCTTCTGCCAAGAGCTCTTTCCAGCAGACGGTAACAGCTGGGTTAGGCCTGACTTCGGAACAGTACAGAAGGAGCCCTTATGAAAGGCCCATTGTGTGATCCCACTGGCTTTTTCTTGCTAGTAGGCTTTTGTTGTACTCGGGCATAATTTACTCAGGCTGCTGGGGAGCACACGTTGGGGGATCTGCCGTGATACAGCATAATATTGGTCTGGGTCTTGTGTTACAGGAGGAATCCCACTTGAATGGAATTTGACCTTTGTGAAAGTGAAATACATTCCTTAAAGTAACGGAGGCTTCTTCTTACTGCTGATATTGAAAATACTTGTGGTACTGGGTATTTTTAATTGCTCTAAGAGCGGCCATTCAGGCACTGTAAGGCTGTTTAGGGAAAAGCAGACGAGTGCCTCAACTCTTAGTGGTACTCTTTTTATTTACGGATGGACTTATGCCACACAATGCTCTAAACAACACATGACTATGTAAATTACTTATCTCACTCCAGATGAATATTATAAACGACCAGTTTATGCAAAAAATGCACCAAATTATGTGTTTTGATTAGAAGTTCAATAAATCAATGTTTCATTGTTCTGCTTTTCTAGCAATAGTCTTATTTTACTCATATTATGCCGTCAAATCACTCTTTGAGGCTGCTCTGGAGTAACCAGAAGCCTAATTAGCAGACTTGTAATGGCTCAGCAAGCTGCATTTTCAAATCCTGGTTGACATCCAATACTCGAGAATCCAAATTTCATTCAAAAAAAATTTTCCTGACTGCAGCTCTATCTCATGTCAGAGCTGAAACATGTGTCAGTTTCCCCACAGTTTAAAAAAATCCCAGTAAAAGTCATGGACTGCGACTTTTCACTTTTACTTGGAGATAAATTACCCCACATTAAATCATGGTTTTCAAAAAGATAAGGAAAAGGAATGTTCTGCAGGCACAGGGATCTGTTAATATCAACGTAGGAAGTGTCTGGTCTGTGGTCAGATCCTGAATTTTGAGGGCAGTTCTGCTGCTTACATACAAAAAGCAAAATGCAGTTCTTGTTAGGTGACATTTTAAACTCGCTTTCATTTAGAAATGAGTCTCTGGTGCTTGTTTTGTCTTCATGTGAGGTCTGTCTGCCTGTAACCCCCCCATCTTTTTGTTTTGAATACCGCATCTAGTTGGAAGCACAGTTGGCAGATAATGATTTATATCCATGTAAGTTTTATGGAGATAAGCAGCTGGATGAAAGGTACAAACTATTCTTAGCCTTACTACAGGAATAACTTGAACATGAAGAGTGTAAACTATTGCTCATTTAGAGACTCCACACAAAGGAAAGGTATTACATCTGCCTCAGTTGAAGAAAATACTTGGATAGGTATATTTTATATATTCCTTAACATGAGGGAATCTTCTGGAGATCAATACTACTCATCTCCAAAGAACAATAGCAGTAGCTTAGTAGTAGCTTAGACATGCCCAATACAAAAAACTCACCAGTCCAACCTATCAACAACTAAGACAAACTCTTCATGTTGCTTGGTGCTTGTGCTGATGTCTGTAAAACACCAAGCAAAGATCTACCTCTAAAACCAAGACCTTCAAGTGCCAGCATGAGACCTGATTTTGACCATCCAGGCTGAGAACAATATTATCACATCTCACAGAAGGATACAGCTTTTCTTCAGTGGTAAGCCTCTTGCTAAAAACCTCAAAGCAAAGTCCAAAATGCATTAGATAACTAGAGGAAAAAGATAGGTGCAAATTTTCCTGTAGTTTATCCTACTATAAACCCAGAGGAACTCTCTTATGCAGTGGGATTAAATTAGATTTACAGTAGTGTTACCAAAAGGATATGGGATTGGGGTCTTGAGGTGCCCTGACACAGTGATTTATTTAGTTGTGAGCATATTCTTCAAATAATAGCACAAGAGACTGGTTGTGGCTGCACAGAGGAATAACACAATCAGCTTAATTATCTGCCAATTAGTACTTTGTTACTGTCCAGATCCCAATCAGGCCTTTGCCCAGAACAGCCTTGCTGCAGTCCCAGCAGGTCTGTAATTCAGCCATGGCTATGCAGCTGTGTCAGGCAGCTCCTATACCAGAAGACACTATGCCATTGGTTAAAGCCTGGCTCAAGTACTGCAGCCCTTAATCATGCTTTTGATTTGGTTTTATGTCTAGTGGTTTGTATCTCCCTGCATATTGTCTTTGGCTGTGTTGAGAAGAAAATATTTTACATTAAATGCATTAAAAATGCATTTTTAAAAAAGTGCAAATCAACTTCTGGCTTTGTGGCTGGTGCCATTATGAGGGTTTTGGCTTTTATGACAATGAGACATTCTTCATTAGGGAGGGATAGGATCCACCTGTCCAGAAAAGGCAAGGGAATCTTTGGCAGCAGGCTGGCCAGCTTGGTGAGGCAGACTTTAAACTGAAGGACTTGAGGAGTGGGGTCCAAAATAGCAACACTCACACCATTGCAACCAGCTGGGGAATAAGCCAGGCCAACCAGCGCAGCCACAGATGTTCCTTAGCGTCCTCCCAAGATGAGAACCAGAAGATCAAGAGGAGGAGGAGTTGTACTCTATGTCTTGAATGTATAGAAGTCAATTACGGTGTTTGTGGAAGACCCCTCAAATACCTCTGGATCAAGATCAGAGGGGTTGTCTTTAAGGAGGTCTTACAGTAGGTATCTGCTACCAACCTCTGCCAAGGTGTGCAGAGATTCAGTTAGAAAAGCAAAGCTCATCTTAGAGTGAAATTGGCCAGAGATGTCAAAAACTACAAGAGGGGGTTCTTCAGGTATGTAAATAACAAGCAGAAACAGAAGGAAAATTCTGCCTCACTGTTGAACAGGAAAGGTGTATTAGTCACCAGTAATGCTGAAAAGGAAGAAGTTCTCCACACTTTCTTCACTTCCATCTTTACCAGCACTGTTGGGCCTCAGGCCTTGGGAGTAAAAATCCAAGTTGATGCAAACTCAGACTCACAGTCAGTGATGGAAGTGTTTGTATGTGAACTGTAATAGGAGCCTGATCCCTATGAATACATAGTCCCTGACACTATCCTCCTAGAGGGTGTTAAGAGAGCTGGCTGATGTCATTGTAAGGCCATTCTCCATAATCTTTGACAAGTCATGGAGATTGGGGGACATCCCAAAAGGCTGAAAGAAGGCTAATGTCACCCCTATCTACAAGAAAGACTTAAAGGTGGATCCAGGAATTTATAGGCCCATCACTCTTACTTTGGTTCCTGGGGAACTTCAAATGAAGCAAGTGATTGGGACTCAGCAAGGGCAAATTGTGGTGAGCAAATCATGGCTGACAAAGCTAACAGCCTTCTATGACAAAATAACCTGCTCAGTTGATGTGAGGAGGATGGTGGACATGGTCTACTCAGATCTGTCCAAGGCTTTCAAGATGGTTTCCCACAGGCTCCTCACAGAGAAACCGACGTGTTACAGTTCAGACAAGTAGACTCTGCAGTGGGTGGGGAACTGGCTGAGGGGCTGCATCCTAAGGGTGGTGGTAAATAGCTATTTTTCAATCTGGCAACCTGTCAGAAGTGGAGAGACCTTCTCACCTTCTCACCTTCTCACCATGTTCCAGTATTTAAAGGGTGGCTACGAACAATATGGAGACTCCCTTTTTACAAGGAGCCACATGGAGAAGATGAGGTGTAATGGGTACAAGTTATTCCTGGGGAGATTCTGACTGGACACAAGAGGAAAATTTTTCACAGGAAGAACAATCAGCAGTTGGAATAATCTCCTCAGGGAAGCGTTGGTTTCCCCAGTGTTGGACACTTAAGATTCACCTCCAGGCATGGTGCTGGGCCATCTTGTCTAGACCCTGCATTTGCCAAGAAAAGTTGGACCAGATGATCTTTGAGGTCCCTTCCAACCTGATAGTCTATGGTTCTATGAAATGTAAGGAAGCCACAAACATTGAGGGATCCCTCTTGTGCAGACCTTTGTTCCAGGAACCAGGTAGCTGAGCTGAAGTGGAGCTGCTGTACTTCACAGTGCCTGATAAAACCATTCTTCATTATTTTTTCTAATCTTCCTTTTAAGCCATTTATAATTTAAAGCCTACTTTTATGCTTTCTTCCTGTCAAACTTTGAAAGAAGACCCATATATGTCTTCTATGTGGCTGACAAAGAGATTTGGAGAGTGGGACAAGCATGTATATAATTGAAAATTTGCATTCATACCTAGTCACCTAGGCAGGGAATATCTCAGGACAAAATCTGATCACTCAGATTTCAACAGTTTAGCAGTAAAGTCTTTGTCAGATAAATTTAAGGAAATACGAACAGTCTGTGAGCAGAGAATAGCCAGTTGAATTCAGCCAAAGTTACTTGGGTTTCTTTAGACATCTTGCATCCAAATGTTAATCAATCTGCTAAAGTTTTTCATAGGAGAGCTGGAAAAATTAAAACTATGTATTTTTTACAGAAATTTGTCCCTCCAGTCCCTCCAGGCAGTACCAGTACAACACTGCTGCCACTCTGATTTTAGATAGTGACAAGGAACCAATAAAAGCTATTCCTGTTCTGTGTGTCCCTTGGAGCACAAATTTCTATTTCTTATACTCTAAGGACTTCCAGATTTGTTTCAGTGTTTCACCTTTACCTTGATGTTGAACCTAGCAGCCTGTTAGTGTACAGGAAATGATAAATTACACTAGTTTCAAGCAGAGAACATCTTTCTCTTTTTCCCGGGGGAAAGCAAAGCTGATGTTATTTCCCTCTGTGTGAAGTTATTGTGCAGTGCTTCCAAACAGCTGCTAGCCACTGAAGTGATCCATATTGAAGTAGGCTGGGAGTCTAATTATGTAAGAAACACTCATTTGAGCATATTAAAGGAAAAAAAGGAAAAAATTACCAGCATAAGTAACAGCACTACTACTACTACTATTACTACTACTACTACTGCAGTCTTGTATATTAGTATATTATTGTATCTTATAGATTATGGTATTATAATATGATGATAATAATTATAATTACAGTGCATTGTGTAGTGGAAAAAAAATCCTGTTTCCACCAACAGTGCTTCACCAAATTATCTGTTTAGCTAAATCCAAAGAGCACAAAAGCTCTTTGTTATAACAACAACAGGAGCCTTCTGGATGAGAGCTGAATGAAAAATGCTGTGAACTGTGAAGCTGCAAATGTGCACATGCACAGGAGTTACTCCACTCCATTTAAGAGCTGCCATCTCAAGGAGGCACTTCCCAGGCACATCTGAACACTTCTGCACCTTTGTTCCAAAATGATGGCTTCTCATGGTGGCAACCAACACCACTGAATTCTTGCTGGGAGGAGTCCAAAGGGGAAATATGAGATTCTTCTCTATTCAAGCTTGTTCATTAAGCACTTAAACCGTACTGGATCTGTTGTGTTGCTACCTGAAAAGCCAAAGGAGTCCACCTGAAGCACACCTGAAGTGTGCTTCTTGTGATGGTGTAGTTAACTACCATTATTCTCCCTGCTCAGCAGATGTTGAATCTGTACCAATTTCTTCTTTCCTTACACACATGGTACTTCTTCATATCTCCCAGTTATGTTTTTTAATGCCACATAATAATGAGACATCATGAAATTGAAGTTCTCATCAGAAGAATTCTAAACTGCCGTGAGTTTAAATATTTTCAGAGGATTTCAGTTTAAATATTTTCAGTTTAAATATTAATCAGTGGATCAAAATCATCCATGGTACAGTACAGACCTGTAGTAACTCTTTTGGCAAGTCGCTTCTTCTGAAGAGGAGTCTTTAGATTGGAGTTGTCTTGCAGGTGAAGCCCACTCTGCTCCAGAGCTGCACAAAACTCTTGTTTGTGCATAGAAATGGCCAGGCTGGTCAAGTGAGATGGATCACAGGGAAAACCACTAAAGAGATTAAAGACAGCTTCTTGTTGGTTGCTCTTGGGAGCTGGAGAGATATTTTCTCCTAACAGTGTATGAAATCCATCCAGGACAGCAAGAAGGAACTGATAGATCTAACTGGGAAGGCACGGCAGGCAAGCTGTAAGCTGAGGTAATTTGGTGATGCTGTTGACAGAATGATCAGCCATTCCATCATCATCTAATAGCTAAGTTCTAGCAACACAATTAGGTTGAATTGTCAATGACTATCCTGACTAAAATCTAACTCACAGACTAATGCTATTTGTTTACTTTCATTCTGCTTGTTGGGTTGGACTAGATGATCTCCAGATGTTCCTCTCAATCTCTACCATTCTGTGATTGTGTTGGAGCAGGAGGAAGAAAATCATATTCCCAGAAAATCGTCCAAATCTAGCTGCATTTCTCACTTGAATTTTTTTATTGCTGACCTTTTCTTCTCATATATAAGAGAATATTTTACAAGCAACTATCAGTTCTTGTCTGACTTTCCACAACAATAACACTAATACCTATTTTATTCTCCTTTATTTTTATTACTCAGTATGCTGATCTCTACTCATGAACCACCAGCACACTCAAAGACTGAAGAATACACACCAAAAAAATTAAAATTATTAATTTTGTCTTTTTGTAGATCTCAGCAGAAGACTTTTAATGAGACTGAGTTCTGTTTGGTTTCCTAATACCAGAACCTTACATTGTATAAACCTTATGGAAGGGACCTCTGATTTTTGTGAGATCGGTTCAAATTTATTCACACCTATTAATTAAGTCACAATATTTGCTATGTTTACAGAATCCAGCAATGTAAATGTACTTCTTAAAATATCCTTTGGAAGTACTTTGGGGTATTCAAGTCATCTGCACAGGCTGGCAGATATGACCTGTGACTTACAGATAAAGCTGCACCTTCCCATAAGGTAGGCAGCTGGCAGCCAGGCAGGATGCACCCATGTCGGCATCTGAAAGCTGTCCAGGCGTAGAGTACTTTACCACTTCTTTCTTTTCTCCTGGATGTTTTTGAATCTCTGCATCAGTTCAGCAGATGGAGAGGTGAACCCATCCTTAAAAATGAAGGGCTGAATAGAGGATGTCATTGTGGCTAGCAAGAGTTTTCTCCTGCCATCATTCTTTATCTTCCACCAAAGAAATCTGAAGTCAGCAGTCTAACCAATAATGTTTCTTCAAAGCTGTCTGTGGCTGTGAAGAGCAGGGAAGTTAGGAGGCAGTAGGGAAGTCCTGCAATCCTTTAATCACACAGCTTCTCACACTTATAAGTCATAGAAGACCCTCTGGAGTTCTGGAGATCAATATTCTCTCAAAGAGAAACAGCCAGCACCCAGCAGCAGAAGAAAGAAGTGCAACAAACAGAAAAATGTGGGGTGCCTTTTACCTTACACTTGCTTATCTTCATAACACATCTTTAGGACATTAGGAAAAGAAATCAGGATACCACAAGTCTTACAAACAGGATGATAACATAGAAAAAAATGTAGAGACACTTGGATGGATGAGACCAATTAGGCAATCTGTACCTGCCAAGAAAGGAATACCCTCACAACTGCGATGATTGCAATAAAAGCACACAAAAGACTGATTTCTTTCTTCTTCAAATGCAAATAAGACTTGGAGCACATTGTGGCATGTGGCACACATGTCAGGGAAATGAAAGGCATCTGATATTTGCTTAGCTTCCAACAAGAAACTAGCATTCTGGCACAGCCTAAGTGGCATAGAAAAGCAGGTGTGAGGTATGAATTTCACATTACCTGCTTCTATTGCCAACATTACATGCTCTGTTACTTTATTGGAATCTCACATATAGAGGGCCGAAAAAATGACATTGTGAAACATCCAAGAGAAGAATTGCACAAGCTCTGATTGTTCAGCTGTGCATCAGTTTGAGAAAATGCTTTATTGGTAAAATCCATTCAAGCAAATCTGATATGACTTGTCTAGATGCAAAATACAAGTGAGTTCCACATAGTGTTGGCACAATTACACACAATCATCACTTCTTTGGCACTCAGTGTTTCTTAAGCAATTCTCAATAAATGGGTATTAGCTATTCTAGAAGGCATTAAAGAGGTTTTATTTAGTTGCTTTCAGAATCTTCAAGACCCAATGTCACCTGGATAAATGTTATGGCAACTAACCATCGAGTCTAATTGAGCACAGGTTTTGTAGCTGATCAGTACTGTGTCAGAAACAAGCACAGAGAGACAGACAGTTTAACACACCTAAACATATTTAATATGCAGGGAATGTTTAAGTTGAATCTCTCCTCTCTTACTTGCACAGAAAAATCACTCCCTGAGCACAAGAAAGCAGAAGGAGAATGGACCCAAATGTACTTGATGAACAAAATGAACTTCACACTATGAAGTCGGTTCCCATGGACCCAAAGAGGCTCTCCCAGGGAGTCACCAACCTATGGGCCACCTCAGACAGGGCTGCATTTTGTCACTGAACAAATGTCACTGATTCAATGGATGCACCCTAGGATAAGTCTGCAATGAAATGTTAGCAAGGGAAAGCACTGGCTCCTTCGGCACGAACACTGGTGCGATGCACAGGGAGATGCCCATGGCCACTTAAAATATATCCAAGACACCCACCAGCATGATGTATTTCCAAGTTTGTTGTGGTTACTTATCTTGCATTATCAAACTACTGAAAATCATATTGGCTTTTTTTTTTTTGCAAGACTTCTTTGGTTCCTACCATATCATTACTAGTTACCTGACTTCAGTAGTTCCTAGATCCCTTGTTTCTATAGACTGTGCCAATATTAACTTTTACTGTTAATGATCAGTCTTCAAGTGACTTACTACTTCATTTTGATTCTGTGATTGATACAATACATGAAAGTTTTAAAGTGTTCTTATTTAACTAAACATCTCTTTACTCAATGTCACCTGGAATAAAATGACTTTTTCAGCTCATTGCATTCAGTGTTTCTCTGGAATGGTTACCAAAAAAATAAAGTATTAGTCTTTCCAGTCAAAGTTTCAAGCACTTGCTGGCCAGTGCTGCTCGGATCATGCCAGGCTCCTAAGGAGGCAGAGCAATCCATTTAATGTATTGATATCAACCAAAGGGATTGATAACGCTTTTGTATTTCGTCTAGACATTAAATATTGTCATGCACACTTTTGACCTGTGTGAATCCTAAGGAAAAGTGCATATATGAAAACAGACCAGGACTGTTTCACATTTCACCTAATGGAAAAGTTTCAGAAATACATAAAACATGTTATCATTCCCACGGCAATTCTCTTTATATAGCTTCCTTATTTCTCCTCTGAGAACTTATCATTCTGAAGAGACAGTTATGCATACATTTAAACCTGATGTTGATAGAGCATTTTTATGCAAGACTGTGCCATGTTTTTAAAAAATCAGCAGTTTTCCAGAAGTTTTTGGTGGCTTCAGCAAGTTTCTGATGAGGATCAGAATCCTGATCAGCCATTTCTCTTTGTAAAATAAAATTTTAGCAACACAGAGAATGGAGAATGGTATAGACTTGTATTTCTTTGAGTATAGCTTCTTTCTGGCTCCATTTGCCTTTTTGAGACTCCTTTCAGCATAGTTCCCTCCTCACATTTCTAGAACAAGAGGGCAACAGCCTCATTTATTAAGATGGAGAAAATGATAAATGAAGTTACTAGCTGCAAGGGCTTACAAGAAGTTTGGAAACTGCTGGCTGCTGTTAGATGGTGGGTGGTAGTTTGGGGGCCCTTTAGCCACCTGCAGCTCTCAAGCTGTTCAAGTGCAATTTGTTATGCTGGGGCTGCATCCACGAGCAGAGGGAGGCTGTGCTAACATGGGGCTCCCTGGTTAATATGAATATCTAGCAGCAGGAGATGCAAGGGAGACTGCTGAAGCCAGCACTGCTGGCTTGCAAAGAAGCAATGGGACGCTGTAGGAACCTGCTGTCATCTGATACCCAGAGTCCCTCAACATTTTTTACGTAAGTGGACTCTGAAGTATTGTAGGATAAGGAAGCTGGGTAGCTGTTCTTTGTCTTGTATTTCTATTTTATGACCCCCTTTAAGCCTCTTGGAGGTGCTCTAAGAGGAAGAAAGAGGATGAGTCATAACTCAGTTTCCAGAAGCCTTAGTAACATGACACAGTCAGAACCACAGGTATGATAAGAACAGTGGGGGAAAAAAAGCCCTGACAGCTATGATATTCTCAAAGATAACTGTTTTTTACTGAGGAATTGTGCCATTAAAGAGTAAAAAATTGCATTATTGACATAAAAATAGTGAAAAATACAGTAGAGAAGCAATATCTGAAAGCAATACAAGTAATTTCCCCAGAACCCGATCTTCTAGAAAAACGATTTTACTCCTTGAGCTACTGCAGTGATCTATAAACAGATGAGAATACTCTTATAGCGGATAGGGAAGGTGTACAACATAAAGAAAAATTCCCTAGTAAGTCCTGTGGCATACTTGAGTATACTCCCCAGGGGCATACAATATATCAGTCAGACAACACCAATATTAAAGGTCAGAAATTGTGAACACAAATCAAAAAAGAGCACTTTAATGAGATGAAGCTTCCCGTCACATCTTTAAAGTTTATAGGTATTGACTATGTCCCGAAGGCCCCCGGAGAGAGAGGCAGGAGCAGCTTATTAAAACAGTGAGAAGCACAGAGGATTTAAAACTTAAACATGTCACTACCAAATAGCACAAATCAATACGTGATATAGATTATATAGATATAGATATAGATATAGATATAGATATAGATATAGATATAGATATAGATATAGATATATTTGTATGAGACTGAGCAAAGAAATCTGTTCCTCTGAGCTGATTACCTCTGCTTGATTACAGGCAGAGCAGGGTTGTTAGCTACTGTGGGCAGCGCAGGGTAAGGTGGCAGAGGCCTTTGGCTCATCACAACTACTTCGTGGGAGCTTGTCTGCTGCCATAAATGTATTTTACGAGATGCCACAGGTAGGTAGCTCTTTGCAGTGCACCGTTGCCTTTCTCAAACAGCGTGCTCCTTTCTGTGCAGTCACGGCAAAAGCATTGCTCTTATTAATCTGGACAGTGGGGTGTCTGTGGAGACAAACTTGTTTTGTGTCTGTAGCATGGCAGTGAGCTATGAATGGTCAGACATCACCGTAATTCTACTATGGGAAATAAACCCAGCTAGCACTGTACAAGGGACACATAGACATATGTGGACAAAAGCATTATACTAACAAAGCTAAACACAAGTGTTTGAAATCTCTGACTTACACATTCTCTGTTTAATGTGTATATACTTCACAGAAGAAAGTAAAAAAAAGGTAAGAACTGAATTAGTTATCCTAAAGGCCATGAGATGTTTAACTTAGCTAATGTAGTTAAAGAGGGATGAAATGTGGATAGGCTGTCAGTACTTCAAGACCAAGCAAAAAATTGACATGACATCTTCTGGTTTGAGTGATACAGGAAGAATCTTTGATATTTTTTAAAGATTAAGAAACCCTATCTGGAAAATTTGAGCAGTTGGAACTAGCCTAGTAACAACGTTCTGTCATCTCATATCGTCAAGGCTGAACGGTGACCACTTACCCCATGGTGATTAATCTTCAGTGAGCTGTGGATCCTCATGATTTTCAAGTGGAGACGGAGGCTCCTCGATCCTCACTGGAAGCCTACCAACAGAAATAATTATATTTAAAAGGTAATGCTTCATGAACCCACTACAAAAACTTCACTGATGACTAAGGGTCCACAGATTGAAACCCACTTCTTAAGAAATTATACTTGCTTTATTCCTGTACTGACAGTATATGCCTCAATAAAATGCTTCATCAGTTTTGCTATTTATATGGCAGTCAATATTCTTAATTTCGTTTGTGTAACATAAATTCCCTGGGAATACCTGTTTCAATGGTCATTTGCTGACTGCTGTTTATATCATAGAATCGTAGAATGGTAGGGGTTGGAAGGAAACTTAGAGATTATCTAATCCAAACTCCTTGCAGAAGCAGGTCCACTTGCTGAAGATGTTGAAGAAGACCAGCCTCAGAACCGACCCCTGTGGAACCCCACTGGCCACAGGCCTCCAACTCGATTCTGTGCCATTGATCACCACCCTCTGGGCTCTGTCATTCAGCCAGCTCTCGATCACTGTCCACTCATCCAAGCCACACTGCCTGAGCTTTCTGATGAGGATGTTGTGGGAGACAGTGTCAAAAGCCTTGCTGAAGTCAAGGTAGATGACATCTGCTGCTCTCACCTCATCCAGCCAGCTGTTCATCCACTTATAGAAGGCTATCAGGTTGGTCAAACAGGATTTCCCTTTAGTGAATCCGTGTTGACTCCCCCTGATATAATGTAGCTTCTGTATGTGTAACAACTTCTGCATTATCTTATTTCTTCTCCTCTATCTTCTGACATGCTTACTTCAATTAGTTCAGAATAATGCAATTATTACAGTATTATTATAATCACATAAGGAGATATCTGACAAATACTTCAGAATGGCTCAGATTTTTTATTCTACTAATTGCTGCAGTAAGTCTGTGCATATTATTGGCCGCATTGCATCTGGAATTCTTGTGTGACACCAACTGAATCATACCCTTTCTGTGCTATGCAAGCTTTTAACCAAACATATATCTGTTACTCTAGGATAATGTAAGACCAACAGATTCATTATCCAGTTGTGAAAGGCCTTCGTGTGAGTTTTTTGGTAACTGATCATCGGACTGCAAACGTAGAATGAGATTCATGTGAAGGATGCAGTGACATATTTAAATTTACAATAGTAATTATCTTTATCATGGCCTCTCAGTAATGCAAACCATCTTTATATTGGAATTAAAACATCAAATTTAGTAGTATATCATCAACGTGGATATTTTTTAAAGTTTAAAGAAATACGGTCCTCTAGTCACACTGGTGGTGAGAATTCCCTGCAATGACTCTCTTGAGGAGACATCTTTTACTAATGTTAATAAACGGATGAAATGAAACTAGTTACAGAAAATGGTTAGATAAAAATCCCCTGTTTTTATATCTAGTTCCTTTATGTCTGCTGACTAGATGCTTTCTGTTTCAACCTTTATCTGTGTTAAGTAGGTATTCTGTGGCTAACATGCATGTAATGCTTACATAACTTCTTGCAGTTCATAAAAAATAGAAGCTAAAACCGGTGCATAAATAAGTTGTAGAATACCAGGTGACAGTTTTTGCCATAGAAAGAATTAAAGGATATAGAGGGACAGTTTTGGCTGGCCACCATGTTCAAGTGAACAATATTATTATAGTTTGCTGACAATACAAATAACATAGGACATCGATCTATAAGCATCGCTATTCTTAGCAGAAGACGGTGGAAACAAACTGCTTTGCTTACAATATTCACAACACTGAAGTACACCTTTATCAGAGCAGTACAAATGTCAATATGCTGCTGAGCTCCTCAAAATCCATAATGAGTTATTCAAAGCACAGCCAAACCTTCAGGAAGCCTTTGCAAACATAGATCAAATTCCAATATAACCACTTTGTCCTAATTCTGCACATCTGGGAACCTGTTCCCTCTTAAATTGTGATAATGTCTCTGTTAGAGTTAGGTCTGTCAAACAGGAATGTACCTGTGACCTGTGACTCACTGGGTACAAGGACCTCAAAAGTAAAAATACACGCATTTAATCTACCTGGAGTTTCAAGCACAGATTCCAGATCTCAAAGACTCAAGTGCTGACCTTGGGTTGTTGCCATTCACTCCAGCTCATCTTTGTGCCTTGTGCTACAATGATAATGAATTTTCTTTGCTGGAAGCAACTGCGTGTTTTAGGTCAGCATAAAACCCCAAATGATAGCTGCATGTATTCAATGTAGTATTTATTAGATAGATGGATAAAGAGATGAAGTAAAGCTTTTGCTCTATCTCATATGAAGAAGCAGCTTGAAAAACTTCAATATTATCCCTGAGAAATTAAGTTACAAAAGTCAGAAATCGGCACAGTGTGCTCTCAGATGGTTAAATGCTGCATATTACTTCAGCAAACATTTCTGCTGGCAGTTGTTAACCTCTGGCAATAGAAATGTATGTTTGCAGAGGAGTAAAGAGCAACCAGGGAATCTGTTTACTCACTCCCATAAAAGCTTTTCTTAACTGATATGCAGGATTATTGTTTAAGAATTAATTATAAACCAAGCTCATTTGAAGTGGCATCTTTGCTGGTTGACTTTAGGTTTATTTCTGAAAATCACGTTAACAGGTGTAACTAGTAGCTGGTTTCTAAATGATATCTAAAATTACTGGTACTCTTAGTATAAAACTATGCTTGATTTCTAAAATGTTCAGAGAATAAAGGACCTTTACAAGCTCTTCTCTTTGGGGAAATATTTTTAAAATTCAGTAAATGACATATGCTGTAAGAATATTCAGTTCAAAGGAAGAAACAAAACGAGACAGAAAACACAGGCTGGCGTACACTTTCGTGAATATAAGCAATGTTCCTCCAGTATGGTAGGGGATTTACCCCAACGTGTCCTTCAACATGATACTAGTATTTTATAATGGCTTCCTACATACCCTCTGTGATCTTGGCCATCTCTGTCCATTGCTCTGATGAAGCAATGCTCCAAGATACTGCACTTGTCAGAGTGTTTTACTGTTTCCAGAAATAATTTGTTTCTCCTGTCAGGTTGAGCACACTGTCTTTCTCAAAGAGCTGCTTCTGGGTGGTCATCTGGAAGCATCACCTCAGTGCAAAACAGGCAGGTTGCTGGATTTGCATTGGCTCACTTCTCCTCAGTACTGGCTAATGCCCTGAAGGCAGCAACACATTTTATCCCTGGACTGTACAGCATTATAACTAAATGTGCAGGCATAGCATTTTGATTGTTAAATTCTGGGCCTGTTGATGTTTGTGACAGGACTCAGAGAAGGACTCAGGAAAAAGGAGTAAGGAAGCAGATGAAGGAAACAGCTGAGGATAAGCAGACATAATAATCTAAGACTCCAAACCCAAGTGCATGGAAGTATAACACTGTACCTGAAATGCAGCAGGGACAGCTCTCTCACCTTTGCAAGAGGATTCTCTAAGACCATCAGATGTTAAAGGAAAAAATGAGCTGAAGAGCCATCAAAAGCCAGAACCAAGGTACTAAAAGCAGGCATGCCCAAATTATGGAGAAATGAGGTTTCAAGAGTTCTAAAATGTCGGCCTGTCTATAGTCAAAAAACATTACAGAAAACAAAAGTGATAGGTAAGAAACTGGGGTAACGGCAGAAGAACCTTTTCTGGATCTAAAACAGCTTGGAGGATCAATGAGAAAAGATGGAAAACAACTTTCTTTAATTAATATTATAGCCTTTTTCTGCCTGTCTTCACAACTGAAGTGTAAAACATGGCTGCTTTTTTTTTCTTGACATGTATAGTACTTAGATATCAATCATCTGTGGCTAACGACTACACTTCAGTAAAACTAATGACATGAAAATGTGGCCTTGGGATGAGGCAGTGTTTATAATAAAAAAGATCAGCTTGGTGAAACGAATACTAAAATTGTTTCTATTCCAATACTATAACTTTTATGCCTCTTTATGTTACTGTGCTTCAGGAATGTGTATGATTATCACAAGGTACAAGAACCATGAATCATTCCATTTCCCAAAGTGAGTCTCCAGAGAACAGTCTCAAATGCAGACATTTGAGAGTTCCTAGATTACTTGCTGGATCTGTAGAGACTGATTCAAGGTATTTCATGGATTGATCACCAGCTTTCTTGAAATGACGTTTAAATATTGTGCTTCAGAGGTCAGTTGGAAGTTACTCTGGTAGAAATCGAGGGTCGTCCAACATACTGGGATTAATCACCACCCAGGTTTATAGGCAAATGAAGAAATATTTGGTTGGGTTTGTTTTAATGGCTGTGTCACTTTGGTTTATATCTATCTAATCTAGTAACTGCAAAAGTTACCACTCTCACCAGGATTATCATCACCTACAACTGTTGCATCTAGAGTAAGCTTTGAGAATGACTTGGTTGTCAACAAGTGGGGTAGCACCCAAGGATCCCTATGAGTAGGAAGCCTTAGTTTCATTTTACTGATACAGCCTACTCTTTGAGGGGAGGAAAAGAACACAGAGCCTTTCAGTTACCAGACACCTGTTCTTTCTCTCAGACTCTCTCAGACTTCAAAGAATTAAAAATTAGTTTGAAAAAGCAGACATAAGTTTTTGAGTATTCCAAACAGATGGTGTAAGAGGAAAAATTCAACTTTCACTGCTGACATTAAATGTTAAAAAGTTAACCAATCTGAGTGTGGAAAGGAGTGAACAAAATTTTTTCTTCATTTAACTGTGCAGTGTAAGCTAAATATTATTCAAGAAATTGCTATCAAATGCAATAAGAGCAATGGTTTTACCATGCATATTTAAAGTCAGTAAGTACCATTCTACCAACAGTGTGGAGAGCCCCTTGAAATATGAGTGATCATTCTTTCTTCCCCACTCCTTTGCTGATGTTGTTTCTTTGGTGCTGTCACAAAAGCTAATGGAAGCTTTGCTGCATATTTTAAATGGAATACATGAAGCTCTTTGTGTTACAGTGAAGAAAGATATGTTGAAATTTTGTACGTTACTTTTGCCTTCTAAATGTAAAATATTCTGTTCACCTGGTCCTAAATCTGATCCTGTGAAAAAGGAAAAAATCCTATTTAAATCAACCACGAGTTGGTTACCTGGAGTCTTTCAAAAGATATCTCATAGAAAAGTATGTTTTTTTCCCCATGACTGTGACATATATCTATATAAAAGATAATGAAAACATTAAAACTATATTGACTATGCTGTGTTGATTTTTGTTACTTAATTCCCCATGCTACATCTCAGTGAAGAGGATGATTTTTTCCTAATGATTATGTGATTTTTTTTTTTTAAAAAGGACTTCCAATAAACAAAGACAAGATCGTTTAGCCCCTACAATGGATATTTAATGCTGTTTCTGCAGCTAGGAAGCATAAGCCTGTATTGAACATTCCGCAGAAATTCACAACTCCGTGCTTCAGTGCCCCAGCCACTCGGTTTATTCCACCCCATTCCTAACCACCCCCACGGCCCAGGTCTGGGTGCTGGTGAGCAGGAGGAAGCCTGAGGTCCCTGCAGCAATTTATCAGGGAGGTTTCTGCCATCTAGTGGATAATACCCAGCTGGCACCAACCACACCGACATCCAAAACCTTTCTTTGAGGAGCAGATGTGCAGCTGCTGTGCCAAAACCACTAGAAAAAAAAGACCCAATCAAACAAACTGTATTCCCTTCCAGTGGTATCACCTCTTACAAGCATCTCTCCCGCTCGATATATTGCAAAATATTGCCTTCAATTTGTCCTTAGCTATATTGGCTGCTCCTTATTCATCCTCCTTGACTCAACTGTATTAAATAAACTGTTCATCGAAGACGCTCAAAGCTGTCACACCATAGGGACTGATTTAGCGTAAGGAAAACAAAGCCACCCTTACTGCTCAGGTTGATGGATACCATGTGCTGTAACTTCCCATGAGCGTTACCCCACCTGTGCCTGCAGCGCGCAAGCCTCAGCTGGGCGAGGCCCTGCTACTTCTGCCTCAGACCCTGGAGGAGGTCTTTTATGTCACTTGTACGTCAAAAGCGCGCCTTCGTTTTTCCTAATTAGTGCATCTACTGTGTCGCAGAGGCAGGTGAGGAGCTGGGACAGGTCCTTCCTCCCTCAGCCACGAGCAAGCCCGGCGCCGAGCACCTGTGGTTATTCAACAAGCGGCGTCTGACGGGCTGACGGGCAGCGCCATCCCGCCCCAGGCAGAGACAGACCCCGCGCTGCCGTGCCCGTGGCCTCCCGGGCAAACCTCCCCCGGTAGCGACGGGCCCGCAGGCTCCAGGCTGCCGGGACTACGCTTCCCAGGCGCCTGCGGGGCGCGAGGCGCGCCCGGCCCGCGTCCCGCCCCTGCGAGAGGGCTGCTGGGAGTTGTAGTGAGAGGGCAGGAGGAAGATGGCGTCCAAGATTCAAGTGGTGCTGCGGCCTGTGAAGAGTATCGTAGTCCGCTTCTGCCCCTTCGAGTCCAATGTGGCGACCACGAGGTGAGAGGGCGGCGAGGGGAGCGCCGGCCCCGGCCTCGGCCCCGGCCCCGCGGCGGCGCGGNCGCTCCTTTCTGTGAGCCACCCCGCGCCTCTGCCGCGCCCGCGGCACGTGCCCGGCCCGGGCGTTTATGCCGTTCGTTTTGTTTGTCTGGAGGAGCAGAAACGGGGGGCTGTATGCAGCCGGCGTCCGGGCCCTGCCGCCGAGCCCAGGCGCCGCCGGCCGCGCGCGGAGCGTTCCCGGCCGCCCCAGCTGCCGGCGCTGCCAGATGCAAAACGAGGACGTTAAAGCTGCTCTCGGTGTAGTGCCCTGCGACTTGCTGTCTCTGTAGCCAGCAAAAGACACCTGGTGCTCAAATCACGAGGGAAGTGGTAGCAGCTGTTGTTCCCTCTCTGGTAGAGAATCGCTTTTTGGCCAGCTTCTGCATCCCCTGTACTTTAATTTCACCTGTGAAAGATTTGTAGATTAGTCTAGGCAGAACTTTAATGTTTGAGAAGGAGAAGGCACTGTGATTGTCATAAGGGTTCTGCTTGGGGACAGGTTTTACCAGGATGCACACAACACTCATGCTGTGCTTATCACTGGAGGATCTATGTACCAAAGTTTAGAGCCTTGCTTGTAGGCATGTGCGTTTGGCTTTACCAAACTACCCAGGGAGATGCCCTTCTCCGTTGCAGGTGAGGGTCTGTAATCACTACTCCAAATGCTGATAATGGGAAAAAGAGAGGGCAACAGCTGCTTATTAATGGTTAGAGAAGGCTAAATAATGATGCTTCTCAAGTGATACAAGTTCTTCACCCAACTTTTGTAAAATGTAATTTTGCAATATCTTTACAGATACATCTACTTTTGAAATTAACTTACAACCACGACTTTTCCTTTTAGCTGCCAGAATGTCAAGTAGCTGTTACGCGTTTCAGAAATCTACACAAGAGCAATGACATTAAAGAAATAAATACACAAACCTTAACAAGAAAACATTGACAATCAACTGGTGTATGAAGAAAAATGAAAATTACTTTGCTGATTAATTTTTAATTATTTTAATTGTTTCTAACCCAACGGAGAGAAACGCAGAAAGTACATACACCGAATTTTTGCAAAATTCTTTACTGTGCTTTTTCATGTTAACATATAAGGACTGTCTGTCTGGATTTTTAAAGAGTGATCGTCTCACAAGAAGTACTTGACTGATTTTATTAAATACAAATCTTATTTTGTTTGTACTTTTGTTGGCCAGCAATATGAAAATAGTCAAAGGAATTTTAGAAACGCACTTAATGTATTTTCTGTCTACACACTTAATATTCATTTTTTTTTTTCCAGAGAATTTCTTAGATACATAAGCCATAAAAGAATCCAGGCTACTAATAGAAACTGTGAAGTGACTGCTGATGTGAGACATGATGGGTCTGAACCACTTGTAGATGTTATGTTTGGTAAGGACCTCATTTTTAATCTTGACAAAAAAAATCAGACCGCCTGATTTTGTTGTTATGATGTAATTGTCTTCTCTGATTTTTTTTTTTTTGTTTTGTTTTGTTCTTACTGTGGTTACTTTTTTTGGTTGTGGTCCATAGCTAGATAGGCAGCTGCAAGGGAAAAAAAGGAAGAGGAAGTCACTAACAGCCTGATGTCTAGACAAATGTGTGTATATGTCTTTGTACTACAGTTAGATCTGGTGGATCTTGGATGAAAGAACTGACTTAACTTTGGGGTTGAGTCTCCTTTTGTAGTGACATACTTGTGTGTCCTTGCAGTCAGGTACAGTTCCAGGGAAGGAAATGTGTCTCTGTTTCCACTTAAGAATCTGTTTTTCTGTTATCTGTGGTGGAGGCATCTCAGTCTTGAGAATAGAAAAGCAAACTTTAATTGCTTGTCCAACTGAGTAACTTACCCTGCAGCTTGAAGGAACTGCTCATATGGGTAAGACCCTACATGTGCAGATGGACTTGTAGAATGAGGTCAACTGACGTACAACAAATTTCTTGGTTTCCTATGAGAGTATGGTGAGCAGGCAGGGAATTGGTGGTGGAAGTTTCATCAGTATTGGAAGCGGCCCAGATTCTAGGCTGTGAACAGATGGCTCTAATCTGCTTTTGTCCTTTTCTCTGGCTGCACCTTCTTTCCTCCTGTGCTATAATGGACCAATATGTAACATAGCCTATTCAAGTTGTCATTGTTATTGATTCTTGCTATCTCCTTTTCTTTAAACTTACATAAATGTTGCGATTCAGTAGAAATATCAAGAATGTTGAATATACTTTGTTTTGCTTAGGAAAGTCTAGTTATTTCAGTGTAGTAGAGATTGCTTGTTTCTCCTTCTCCCATGTCTCTGTCTTTCCCATCCTCGTCTCTCTGATGTTTTAAGACTTGAACAGTAAAGTTTATGTTTTTCACAGCATAAACTGAAACTAATTTATTTCAGCAATGCCAAGAGCTACATCTCCAAAATCCTGATTTTCTAAGAGCTGATTGTTTTCCAAGTGAGGAGTTTGCAGTCTCAGTAGTTGGCAATCATGGGGCTGGAACTTGGATGCCATGCATGGTATTGCATTATATGAGATTGAATATGAATGGCTTTTGTATTTTTTGAATCTTCCAAAAATAGTGAACTTAGATACAATACTTAACTTTTACTGCCTCCTCCCTGGTTTAAAATAATTGTAGAATTTTAGAAATCTCAGTGCTCTCTGAGCTTTTGTTTAGTGGTTTTTTTTTTACATTAAAACCAGCACAGTGCTTTGGCTAAAGAATTAGGTTAAACGGACCATAGACAACATGCTGCTGAAACGCTGAGCTATGTGTGGAAATTAGGCCTTCCAGTGCCTTCTATGCCTTCTGCTAGATGATTTTGAGGGTGTAGTATGAGCCATTCTCATCAAATATTGTTCTTACTATAGGTATTTCTAGACAAATGTTTCAGTTTTTTCGATAACACAATTCCGGAATTACAGTTTCATGCGTATTTTGTGCAGTTTAATACATTTGTTTGGTGTGGTGTGCAGTCGGATTCCTTGGTAAGTGGAGTACTTTCTATTCAGACAAGATGAAAAAGGTATTTAGGTTTATATATGGACTTTGTGACTTCTTAAAATGTTTTCCCTTTCCAGCTGATGGAGAACGATTGATAATGAAGGGAGCCAACTTGACGACAATAGAAATGTTAACAGCATTGGGCTCCAGATGTAATGCCAAAGACCTTAAGGAAGAACAGAAAAGCAAGAAGAAGAGTGCCTGAAGAACAGAAAAACAACTGTGGTGGCATTTACCTGCATTAAAAACAGCAGGCTGCACAGAAGGCTTTTCTTGTAGGCAACAAAACCTTAAAGAGAGAAGATGAGCAAAACACTGAATGGTTTAACAGGCAGCAGAACAAACCATCTAAATGTTCCTTGTCTTCGCCTAGAGGAAAACGTAGTGGATAAACAAATCTTCTAACACCAGTGAGTCAGAGTGGCTTAAGATGCATTAATGCGTCTCTCTAAGCAGCTGCCTCTGTTGCCTGCGTGTGGGACTGATAGCACATGTGTTTGCGTATAAATGTGAGTAATGCACATTAGCTATTAAATTAATATTACAGCAAAGACAGATCTCTTTGGACATTTATTTCCTACAAAATTCTTCTACAGTGGGGTGCAAAACATTATTAGAGTGATTATTATTTTTGGAGGCTATTAAATACAAAAATCTGAAGAAAACTTTGAAAGCGTTAATCATTGACTTTGCTGAGGGACAGCAGACTATGAATCCATAGTGAGTTTTGTAATACCGTGTTTATCATACATCTGTTGATATGTCCCTGCCATTTTCTTCCTTGCTCTTTCAAGAAAGCGTGACAATTGCTAAATGTAAATTTAGCTCAGCAATTAAAGTAACAAGGTAATGAGACTGGGAACACACAGAGTAGAGCTCATCCTGCATAAAAGTAGCCAGGTTTAGCTCAAGGGGAAATGTAAGTTAAATGGAGAAAAGAGACTCTTTGAAGCTCTCAGTTTTTGTAATATTTTTGTCACTCACTTTTGGGAGATTTCATTAAATATTTTATGAAGATGAAAGGGCTTTATTTGGTGTTTGTAGCCCTGTGTCCGTGTCGTGGTTTTGCCCCGTTGGGACAAAAGGGGAGAAAAAAAAAAAACATGACTCTTTCCCTTCCTGGTGAAACTCGGAGGGGATCAGGAAGAAAGGAAAAGAGGCTGCATAAGTTGAAATAAGAACAATTTACTAGGAGAAAGTTGAAAAGGAAACAACTATAACAAAAAGAATAAGGGGATATTACAAAGAAAACTGGTGAGTGAGGCAGTTGCTCTCCACCTGGGAACTGACCAAAGCGACCGCTCCAGACTGGCGACTGAAAAACCACGACCCTGGAAGAGAGGCTCCTTCCAGCCAGCTCCCCACCTATATACTGGGCATGACATTAGGATAGTATCAAATGAC
This sequence comes from Urocolius indicus, assembly GCA_013401255.1. Taxonomy (NCBI): domain Eukaryota; kingdom Metazoa; phylum Chordata; class Aves; order Coliiformes; family Coliidae; genus Urocolius; species Urocolius indicus. Next base: position 259,827 of record WBNH01000394.1, on the reverse strand, counting down.
CCAGGCTGGCCAGCCTGGGTCAGCTGTCCAGGCTGTACCCCTTCCTGGTTCCTGACGGGAATTAACTCTATCCTAGCTCAGACCAAGACAGTCCGACCCTGTTATTTAACAAAATCAATGCTTAGGTGTCTCATCTGTGTTGCAGAGCTCTGTGGATTTGGGAGGGTTCATCTCAGGCTGTGCAAGTGAAAGTATCCACTGCTTATGGTATTTCATCTGCATCAGTTTTATTCTATTAGTAATGAAAATGTGAATGAAGTTCCAGGTCTGAGAACTGCAAGTGCAATGCTGTTGAGAGACATTGGTTCTACCTGTTGTTAATCAGATGCCCAACTTCTGTAAAGTTGTGCATACATTTCCAGAGTTACTTTGGCAGCACATAGATGAAACTAGCTTTACCTTACTTTCGCTGAGATTTGCAAATGGACACTGTCCTTTCTGAAAGCAACATGTTTATTTTAAACAGCGCTATCAAAGTTCTTACCACCTTCTTTGCCAGCATGCTGAGGTCAAGGTGATAGGTAGGAAGAGCTGAGCTGTGCTAAACATGTTTGATGGTATTTTATGGTGGCCTCTTCTGTGTATTTGCACCAAACAGGGGAGAATGAGATGCCTGGGGCAAATGTGTCAGTGAAATTTAGACTTGGGAAGAATAGATGGGAATGCCTTAGTGTGGGTTGAGTACCTTCTTTGCAGTCTGTCATTGGTCTTTTTTTATTAGGCCACCAACTCTTCTAAGTGGTTTCAGAGTGCTGAGCTCCTGAAGCTGCTACTGAGCTCTATTCCCTTCTAGTGGAGTTACAAGATCGTCTGAAACTGAGAGGATTTTGAATCGTGTCCATGTGGAAGAGTATCCTAGCAACTGGACTAAACAGAAATAAGGGTGTCCAAAGGACAATTTGGGTTTCTTTTTTATTTCCCACCCCCCCCCCACCTCAATTTAGAAGAGCATCGTATGGCCTGACTTTATCTGAAGAAGCCTTATGGGGAAATGAAAATTACTCCAGTGGGAAAACATCACAGGATTATTCATTGCTCCCCGAATTCTGTACTCATAATGCTCCAAAGCTCTCTTACTGTAGTTTATGGGTGTGGGGTGGGGGGAAGTGTTAGTGTTTTTTTTGAGTTTGCACAATGATATCAGTGTGTAACTTGTGCTTAAATGTGAAGCGCTTGCATCCATCTTAGATAATTGGCCATCTCTAAGTACTTAAACATTAAACTAAGGGTTGAATAGTATTAAGTATTAGACTTTGTATAGCCAAAATAAATACTCTGCACTGTTGAAGAAAGGTGATATTTTTTTTTTCTTTCCTTACTGGCATGGGTAGGCATCCTGCTCTGTAAGGACATGCTCTTACTAGGTACTTTCATTTTAACTCAAAGATGTGCAGCCTTTGTCACTGAGGTCAGACCAGAGGCGTGTGCCGTAGCCATTGTGACAACTGACGGTTCAGTGGGTGAGTGAGGATAGCTGGTGCTGATTTTGCTGTGTGTTAGTAGCTGCAATTTGCAGTGGTGAAACTGTTATGTTTTGTGCGTGAAAAAGAAGTAATGACCAGGATTTTGGCATACAAAGTTTAAAGGACAACATACAGGGCAGAAAAAGCTAAAAATGCGCTCTACCAGGTATTGAAGGTATTGGGATATGGTTTAGTGAGGTTAAAGGTTGAGCTTGAAGGTCTTAAAGATCTTTTCCAACCATAATGATTCTGAGAAGCAGTACAAACAAGCAATATGGGCATGGCGTTATTCTGGTGATTATTATGCTAATACTTAGAAAATTGCTCTCCCTGTAACATGTAGATAAAGGTGTGAGTTTTTGAAGTATGATAAAAATAATCTTTAATGAATTTCTTCTCTAAGCATTTAGATAATTTTACTGCTGCTGTCCGACTGACTGAAACAAAGCCCAGCGACCTTCGGCTCTGATGTCTCGCAGACACGCAGAGCCCAGGGCTGTGGATGTAAAGGGTATTAAGATCAATCATGCAGAACAAAGCAAGGCTGGCTGAGCATTGATTTGCTACATTGTTATTCTCTAGCCCACTAATCTTGATTACTATACACCACCAAAAATGTGGGCACTTGCCTAAATGTAAAAGGAAAGGTAACAGGCCATAAAACCACTTGGATTAACTAAATGTGAACACCACAATCTGTGTGGGGTGTCTGATAGCAGGTGATGACATCAAAATGTCTAGAACTCTTAAGTAAAACATGATTAGAGTCACCTTAGATCTGTTTATCATACAAGGACTTACATCATACAAGTTTATCATACAAGTCCTTGTCAACGTGTAAGGAAAATAGTCCTGAAACAGAAGAATATGCCATTCTGGTAACACTGGCTGGTCAGAGTACTCCCTTTTTAAATCTCTGCAGCATTGTTTTTAGAAAAAGATAATGGTGTCTTTACCAAAGATTTCAACCCAGAGCAGTAGCATTACTGAACATTTCCACTGCAAGTTTTAACTAGTAGCTCGAAAAAGTAACTACAAAATTGCAATGTCCTGATGCATTTCATGCAAGGTAGAAAGAAGTAGAAATATGTCACCAGATGGAATTCTTCCATGCCAGTGCAAATTCTGTTATTTGTCTCAATTTGGGCAATTCCGTGCTATGCATTGTAGGAAAAACTGGATGCAATACAGTATTGCTGTGCAAACCCCACTTCAGGAGTGGAAGATGCTTTAAATCAATTATTTTGAAAATGTTGCAATCTAATAGGGTTTTTTTTTTCTCAATCAATGTGCAAAAGGCATTTCAGAAAATTGCCCACAAGAATTTGCATTGTTGGATGTGGGAGAGTGCATGAGTTCTGGCTGGCTTTTTCTAGTTCTTTACTATACTCTATATATATATACACTCTATACTATACTTACTATACCTCACTCTACTTGTGAATGATCAAGGAGTTTACATGGTCTAAGGAAGACCCTCCCCCCAAATATTTAAATATCATCCAACTGTGTTTAACAGTTCTTGAAACTTTTGCTCCCAAATGTGTCTTCTGCATGCGTGCTCCCCAGTGCAGGTGTACACACCCTTGGCAGCTCAGGAACTGATGGCTTACTTTCCACCTCCTCAACCACACGTGTGACCAGTTACTCTGGATGCCAGGCCCTGCTTCTGCACTGGGAATCTGGAGTCACCTTCAGACTGGCAGCAGTGCTGTCACCTGTCAGCAGCACCTCTCTCAACTTCCCTTCCCTGCCCTCCCTTCTCGTGGTCTGGCAGCCTTTTCCTTTGCTGGTACTGTTTGATCTCATCCGGTCTCACCTTTTTCCCCTGGAGTGCCTGAGTCACTCTTTTGAATCTTTTTACTGTCTGCCAAGAGCCCGCAGTAGCTTCAAGCAGCTGAGGTGCTTTACTCCTCATAGACCACTGCTTGTTCTCTCCTGGCATAGCCTGTTTGCTGAGAAATGCTGGGACAGAGCAGCACAAGCAGTTAGAGGTGCTACTTTGCTTCTGATCGTCTTGAGCTTAAAACCAAATCTTCTTTACATTGAGCTGGCGGTCTCAAGGTATTACCAAACTAAGGCTCTGTCCAGAGATAGATGTTAGAGTTGTGAGGGAAAAGGAGTCGACAACCTGTTTTGATCAGTCTCCTCAAGTGGTGCTTGAAGGCAGAGTTAAGGCAAGCATAGGGACTGTGCTCGGCTTAAATCAGTCTTGTACATGCAGTGTTGCCGGCAGATGTTAATAGCATATGAAAGGACATTTATGCATTGTGCATCAATTTGACTTGCTTACATATGAAAATAATATTTTTTAAAAAGATAAAATAGCTAGAAAAGTGGACCAGCAGACCTGTTTGTGAAGGGAATAGGAGCAAAGCCTGGGAAAGAGGAGTCCTCTGTGGACAGGTTTTTACAAGTCAGACAGGTAATCTCTGCAGGAAGTCCAGAGGACCGACAGGAGACAAAGCAGCAGATTCCTCCCTTACTCAGGCACTACTATTCTGTTTCTTATCACCCCTCCACCCTTTTTCAGCAAGGACTCAAAGACTGTAACAACAGCATGCAAAGCCATCAAGTCTATCATCTTAAGCACAGTTCTTGCACAGATTCACTGAACTGTACTTTCATTACTGTGGAATCTGAGTGGTTCACATCACTTGCATGGTATTATTTTTATGGGGTTTTTAAGGTATCCTTTTCTAGGTGGACCTTTACAGAATTCATCTTTAAAATGCACTTCTCAAATTAGTTTTGAAGTATTCACTGTAAATGGCAAATTTAAGAATGGGATGGTTAATTCTTCCTTTCCTTCACGTAGCTGAATCAGTTTTGAGTCAAGCTGTATGTAAAAGTGCCAGAATCAGTACCAGAAACTATCTTGTGGCAGAAGCATAGGAAAAAGTCAGGGAACTGCAACGTAATGTCTTACCTCCTTATAGATTCTCTCTGGCCTACATGCGAGATCATATCTTGAGAAGGAATCAAGGACGTAAACATAAATACCATGAAGCTTTTCAAGTCTGGAAGAGCAAACTGGAGAATACCTGCTAGTCCTGCCAGAGACGCCAGAGGCAAGAATTTTCTTAGAAGATGTTTTGAATGCGAGTCATGAAGCCAAGAAGCTTGGCAAACTTGGTGTGTTGGCAATAGGAATGGGATTAGCTTTAGCTTCCAAATGTTTGTTGTGCTTTTTTTCCTTTTTTTTTTTCCCTAAGTTCTTTTACAGTCTGTAAAAGAGGAAGTCTGTTCTGAAAGGTGAATTAGAACTGGAAGCTGTCTGAACTGGAAGCTAATGCTTCCAGTGTGACACCTTGGAAGAGCCTATCTCTGCCTACTGCCTGCAGGTGGGAGGAAAATGGTGCTTGAAACCATCATCAACAGTGCCCTGGGGATCCATTTCACACTTAGACCCTTGTCACCCCAAGATGGAGTCCTTTGAGAGCCCCGATCTGGCTACACATATCCCTAACCTCAGAAAGGTGTTGGTATCCACATGACACTGAAAAGGCGTTCCTCTGTGGAGGACCTGTCAGGGTTTGCCCTCCAGACTTCTATAGCTGTGACACTCTACTTTGTGACATTTATCTGGGTTGGACTAGATCATCTCTAGAGGTCCTTTCCAACCCCTACCATTCTGTGATCCTGAGAATAAAAGGTGGTGCAATTGTTACAACTATAAACATTTTTTCCTGAAGTTACCTTCACAGTGTATTAATGTCCATAATAATGAAACACTGCTGGTAATATGCAATCAATAAAAGAAAAAAGTTAAAGCTTTTACACCCCTTCCAAAATCCTGTGGACACATCTGTAATTTGTGATTCTAAATTTCATAATATAATCACTCATAATTGGTGTAAATATTTCTTTTATCATTATTTATTCCAAATTATTTTGCCATTCCTTGTCCTTACCTTGAAGTCCTTATTATTCCAGACCACACAGAAAGGACAAAGGTGGGGATTTTATTTGGCTTTACTTATAGAACCTTGAGATCATTGTACATCTGAGGTTTCTAAAAAGCCATGCCAGAGTATTATCTTTCTGATAATCTCGCTCTGTGAGCGGGTATCTCCTGCTAATATGCTTTTGTTTTTATGTGGCTCAAAGGCCTTTTCAGTTCTAAATCTGCAGTTGTGGACAATTTGTAGTCATCCAGATGTCTTTTTTTTAAAAAAAGATTTATTTACTATGACTATTCTGATTCTTAAATTCTGATTTTTTTTTTTTTGCGAATGTTTGTTATCCAGATGAAATACTACTGCTAAATAAAGAGAATTTTTTCAAAGCTCAAAGCCCATATATCTGCAGTCACTGTGCGCTAGGCTAGAACTGACAGCTGGTTCTTTTTGCCTAGAATGAGGAGAAATTAAGCTCTTTCTGGTCACCACAGGCTCTGGAGCTTTCTCTCCTGTCATTGAGGCAGAATATGACCAGTGAGCTCTTGCATCATTGCTGCAGTAGACTTTGCTCTCGTTGTAAGCATTTCCTTTTAAACTTGCTTTGAACGTGCTGCTGACAGCGTGTGTCAGGCCCTATGCTGAGGTTGCTGGTGTATTAATTGCATTACAGCGATGCTCAGTGGGATCCAAGAGGGCCGGGGCTCCCATGCAGTGTGGCACAAAGCTCATTGATGAAACACAAGCTCTGCCCAGTGCTTTTAGCTCAGAGGTAACAAAAGGCTGATGTGCTAGATCTTGAGCATATTGACATACAAATGAAAACGTGCAGGTTCCTCTGTTGCTCCATAATCCCTGGTCTAGTATTGCCCAAGAAAATGGCTCCTGAGCAGGAGTGAAGCTTACTTAGGCCAGCTGTGCAACCGTAGCATGTGTTTCATCATGTCTGCCCAGTGATGACATGGCTGGGAAGGGAAAACCACACTTGTACAACAAGGAAACAGAAACAAAGCTGTGCTACCTGTGCAATTTTTTTTTCATCCATGCCTTGGGGGCGAGTAACTATTATTCATGGACTGCTTTAATTTTTTTCACAGCTAGGGAGAGGCCAAAGAGTAAAATTTGGGCTGTGGTGTCCAGTTTTCCTGGCAATTTTTTCAGGCTGTCTTAAGAGATAATCTTGTCTAGAAGAGGCCTACCACTTAGAGAAGGTACTAGATATACATGACATGTCTCTATACTAGAAGGAAAACGAGACCCTCCTTTTTACACAGTAAAGCAAAGTATCGCACTATCAGATTGAGTTCCCTCCAAGTTAAACGTATGGGCAGCTTAATGAGCAAAGGTCTAGGGAGAAAGTTACACCTCCTATGCAACCTGATCAGCGATATGTTGCAGATGAGGAGGTGGTGCTCTGCCCTGCCCAAGCAGCCAGTATTATGACTCCAAAAGACAAAATATGGCTTACCTTGCATACAATGGGCAGCACTATGGCTACGTGAAGAGAAACCTCAACACTGCTGGCCACAACTTCCCAACTCTCACGTCTGATGAAGCATCGCTGCACGACACACACTTGCCCAGAGGAGTAGAACAAAGTGCGGTCTTTTGCCTTGGTCCTTTGCTTCGCCCTTGGTAATGAAGGCCTGTAATATCCTTCCCTCCTACAAGACATGAGGGCTTGGCTACCTTGGGAAAACATTCACTTTGGCAGGCCCAAGCTGCCAAGGGGGTGGTTGCTCACAACTGGGGCTACGTGCTTTCCGTGCAGCAAGTTTCCACAGAAGAATTTACACTTCTCATTGTAAATTTGGTTCTCCTTCTCTTGGACAGTTTGTAGTCTAACTGAGCAAAGCTTTAGAGTAAAGTTTCAGCTGTCTATGCTGAAACAGTGACATATAGTATAGGAATTTAATGCTTTCCATATTAATTTGTGCATTTGCTGCTTATCATCTAGAGAGGACACTACACATACAAAACATGTTTGACTGTGACATCAGCCTCAAGCCAGGCAGGAACTGGGATTTACAGAGATGGATCCCTTTGGCCCAACTCAGATATCTCTGAATATGTGACCATTTTATTTTGGCTCCCCAAGTAGAAGCCATGTTTGACCAATGTATACGCTCTGTTTCATAGTAAAATATAATTCATTTTGTAGCCCAGTCCTCTTGTACCAGAAGGATATATCTCTAGTCCCTCTAGTTACTTTATTTGCTATGTGAGATACCACAAATTTCAGCACTGACCTGTTTCAAATAAGTTTTGAGATGTGGCAGTGATGGTATCACAGCCAGCAATCCATACTGCCTGATTAATTTGCAAAACAGATTTCTGTACAAATTGAGGGGGAGTTTTCACTGTATGCTAACTGTCTGCATTTCAGGGAAGTCAGGTAAGATACTCTTTTCTTCTTACATCTTAATACGAGCTTACATGCCTAGACTTGAAAAATTTGTAAGGAGAATAAATCAAACCAAATGACTTGTGGGAAGATTAAAAAATATAGCAATGTTCTGCACAGGTAAGTAGCTGGATCTCCAGATACTTCAGATTCAGAAATACCGTCTCACCACTAGATGGAAATAGTGGATTTTACATCATCTGCTGCATTATCAGCACTTACACCTGAATACTATTTGCATATCATAAGCCATCTGCAGGCAGCACTGCAGAAATGTGGACCAAAATTCCTTGCTAGCATACATGGAGTAAAGCCAAGATTTCTATTTCTAGAAATTGTCCCCATTTCACAAGAATGAAGACTTCCTAATTCCTAAAAAATGTTTCTGTTTGAGCCCTCTTCTAATTGCTTTTCATTTTACTTTCTGTAAGCAACCAGAAAAGAACTGCAGGACAGACAACATTAAGTAGTAAACATCAGCCTAATTTAAAATTTACTCTGAAATATGTTGTGCAAGACAAAAAAAGCAAGTAGAAAGATAAAAGTGGAAGGAAGTTGAAAGTCTTATGTTTCAATATACCTACTTAACGATCAAAAAAAAAGCAATGTGGCTTGCTGCCTTATGAGCAGACGCTATAGTGTTGTTTGCATATTAAAAGCAAACAAATAGAGAAGTGGAAGGTAATTAAAGGCGGCTCAGTAGGGAAGGATTGTTAAACAGAATATTTTGGTTTTAAATCTCAGTTGAGAAATGAACCTGTTAGTGTATGAAAATCTGGCCTTTTCTAGAGAGTATTGAACCTTCAGACTGATTCAGTTTAGCTCTACTAAGTTCCACCACCACAATGTATAAAAGAAAGTGTCCGCCTTCCACCAAAACATTTGGATTCATGGCACTTTCTTCATGTTGTGAAATGCTAGAACCAGCACAGAGACTTTGTTGTCTTCTCTGATTTTGACAACTCCGTCTCAAACTCCTCCACGTAAGCACTAGAAGAGAAATGTAGCCATGGCTACTCCATCAAAACCCCTCCAGGCACTAGGTGTATCATCAGACTGTTATTTTTCCTGGTTGGGAGAAAGTAGCTATGGATTTCATCCAGTCTGACACAAAGCCAAAAGAGACAAAGTCTGGCACAACCCTGATGTGAGAACCAAATCTTGGGGGGATACGTTGGAATCAAGATTTCTGTTGTGGCTTAGAAATGGCAGCTTTCTCACAGAGAATGACAGTAAATCTCTGTGCTCACCAGACAGAATTTGACAAAGGATTGGCCCAAACCTTACGAGGCCTGGTAAGGGCATATATTCTGTGATGGGATTTCTGTGCCAGTGTACAGTAGTGGCTGCAGCCGTGCTTTCCTTTACTAGTAATTAGGGGATCACAGTTCAATATGGACAAAAGCTGAGGTACCAAATCTGCATTTTTCCAGTGCTAATGCACAAGTTTGCATTCAGGCTTTGATATTTTTCCTGTTTACTGCAAATGCCTGCGTTAGTTCTGCGCTTTGATTTGTCTTGTTTGCTACTTGATCGCTGTCTGTAACAGGTCTGCTCGGAGGACACAGCAAGCTGTGGATTGCTGCAGTTCAGTAATACAAGCACTGGCACAGGCTGCCTGGAGAGGCTGTGGATTCTCCTTCTCTGGAGGTTTTCACAACCTGCATGGATGCGTTCCTGTGCAACCTGATCTAGGGGAACCTGCTTTAGCAGAGGGGAAGGATTAGAGGGTCTCTAGACGTCCCTTCCAACCCCTACCATTCTATGATTCTGTGTGCTATACCAGTGGGACTTGTGGGTAAGGTGGGAAAGCCTGCAATCAAACCTGATAAACTGCTTCGGGACCGTGCCCTATGCTTGTTTGTTCTTGAATGATCCATAAAATGCATGATATGTCAGAAACAGCATAGCTTAGGCTTCAGGGTTAAACAACTCCCCAAGTAGCCCAAATCCTGGAAACTGGCTTCAGACCAGAGGACTCTTTGGCGGCTGTAGGCACCGAGTCATGTTTGTACCCGAAGGATGCGTTAAAGGCTGCCACGTTCCCCGGTGGAATGGCTCCGGCAGCCTCCCACCACTGCTGGGCACAGCGTTACTGTCCCGGGGAGCCGCAGGCCCGGCGTGCAGGTTGTGTGTGTGTGTGTGTATGTGTGTGTGTGTGTGTGTGTGTGTGTGTGTATGTGTGTATGTGTGTGTGTGTGTGTATGTGTGTGTGTGTGTGTATGTGGGGGGGGGTGTGTGTATGT
>WBNH01000394.1:104125-249755 GCA_013401255.1 Urocolius indicus | reverse complement strand
TATGTGTGTGTGTGTGTGTGTGTGTGTGTGTGTGTGTGTGTATGTGTGTGTGTGTGTGTGTGTGTATGTGTCTGTGTGTGTGTGTGTGTGTGTGTGTGTGTGTGTGTGTGCAGACACGGTGCGGGTGTGCGTGTCAGGAGGAGGCTGGGCACCCGCGCGGCGTGCCCGCTCTTGCCGCTGCCGCGGGCGGGACTCCGCGGGCGGGGGCTCGGCGGGGAAGGGGCCAGGGCGCGGCGGGCGCCCCATTGGCTCTCCCCGGCAGCACATGTCGCCGGCACCGCTATAAAGCCGGCCGCGGCCCCGCCGCAGCCTGTGCTCCTGCCTCCGCGCTTCGCCGGGGACACTGCCACAGCCAGCGCCGTTCGCCATGGCCATCGATGCGTATTTGGGCAAATGGTGCCTCATCTCCAGCGAGGGCTTCGAGGAGTATATGAAGGAGCTGGGTAAGGAGCCGGCGGCTCGCCGCCTACGGGAGGGGCAGAGGGAGGGATGCCGGCCGCGGCCGCGCCGCCGCTGCCGATGCTGCTGCTGCCTCTGCCGGAGAGGCCCTGTCCAAGGTCCGCGGCGGGCGCGGGCGCGGGCGCGGGGCCGGTGCGCGGGGCCGGAGCCGGACCGGAGGGCGGGCGGAGGCTGCGAGGGGAGTGATGCCGGGCTGCTCCCAGATGCGGCACCGGGAGCTCCGCGCCCTCCCGGCGCCGGGGAGGGAGCGCCGGCCCGGAGCAGACCTTCCTCCTGGGATAGCTGCCGGCTTCGCGTCCTGAAGATGTCGGCAACCCTTTTTGCACCGTAATGGCCGGGAGGCAGGTGCCGCTGCCAGCGGGCACATCCCCGCCGCCCCGCGCAGGCTGCACCTTCCCTCCTGCTCGGCCGCCCCGTCCCGCCGGCGGCACCCCGCATTATCCGCCGGCGGCACCCCGCAGTATCCGCCGGCGGCACCCCGCAGTATCCGCCGGTGCCGGCAGCCCGGCTGGCATTAGGTCGGTTCGCTCCTCCCTCTCCGGGTAATGCCCGGACGGGGCAGGCGTCGCCCGGAGGTCGCGGTCCGGTGCTGCTGCGGCGGCCGGGCCGGGCTCACCCCGCCCGGGGTGGCCAGACGCTGCTCTGAGCCCCAGCTGCCTTTCCATGAAGTCACCTTGGGTGTCTCCTCACCAGAAAGCCAAACTGGATCAACTGCCTATGGGTAACCCACGTCTGGCAGCGCTGCCAGAGGCTGTTTGTATTCTCCTATGGGTAGCGCGCTTGTCTCAGGAAGATAGTCCTGGTTTGTAATCCCTGCTTCCAGGTCGCCCCACGTTTTGTAACACCAAGTTACCAAATGAAGAAGACACCTAACAGCAGGGAACCTTCTTGGCAAGCTCAGATTTGCTGCTTTCCTGTGGGCATCCTGGCCAATGGGAGATGCACACCTTGCAGTGTCTCTGTAGCCCAGGAGTTTTTATTTTCTGCCATGTATTTGCTGCTGAAAGCTAGGATAATTTCTCACGAGGTGGAAGATGTGGCTTTGAATGTCTCTAGACATAGAAGAAGGAATGCAGCCCTTGCACTCTTCAGATAAAACACAAAAGGCACTCTACAGGCGGTAGTGGCTGTTAATTGCGTTTTTTGAGAGGCCAATCAATATGTGATAGCTATGATGTGAGAAAGCCTTCTGGACTAAGCACTGTGGGAGACTTTGGAGGAATGCAAGAATTTTAAGCTCAGCTCAGTTCAGCCATGGATTAGGATACCACAGTGCTCACGAATAACAGCCAGGGCTAGGCATGTGCCAAACTGCAACTTTGAAGTAGAAATTAAGTGGTGCAACTGCAGAGCACCTCCTGTGTGTAGGCAGCAACTAAGTGGTGTTTGTTCGTTTGTTTTTAGATCACAGTCTTAAAACCAGTCACTTTTCCTTTTTTCCAATTACAGTTTAGGCAGTTAAATTTACTCCCAAGTCACAATTTAGGAACCGGTCCTTTACTGAATCTCATCCTTGCTGACTACTTAGGGAATGCTCTGCCTTTGATTCTGTTGATGCACCATAAATGAGATTCTGTTCAGTTTGTATAAAAGAAAATCCAATGATAGATAAGTTTGAATTTCACTCCTTGCCATATGGAAAATGTATGTGTCTCACCTGTTTAATCGGATTCAAAGGCATAGCTGATCACTGCTTCCTTTGGACTGTACAACAGCAGAGAGGTGGCCGGGTTGTTGCTGTGACAATAATTTACAGTTCTGGTCAGAAAAGATGGACTGAAGAGGACCAGTTTTTGCTCTGCAGTTTCAAACTTAAGAGTAATTCCTGGAATCTCAGTTGAGTCTGGAGAAGCAGTATCTGGGAAGTACTTTGTTATTTCCATCTCCCAAGGAAATGGTAATCTTTACTCTATGGATTCAGCCCTAGCCCAAGTATCCTGTACACGCCAGGGGAGTGCTGTGCTCTAAAGTGACATTTTCTAGCAACATCAGCAGCAGAGCCCAGTCATTCACTGATATAGTGGCACCTTCTGCTCCATTTGGTTCCTTATCAATTCTTGATTCACATCTGCACTTTCTGGTTTGATAGATTCATGCTTTTTCCCTGACTATTCTCTTATTCCTGTCTTCATCCTTCAGATCAAAAAGATACAAACAAACCTCTCAAACAGTGCATTGCAGGGGCTGAAGTAGGGTGAATCTTTTACTGAAGAGTTTTAAGGGCTGCTATCTGCAGACGTTGAATTTTTGTTCTCTAAGCTCATTTCTCACAATCAATTTGTGTGTGCGTGTGTGTACGCACTATTTGGCATGACACCCGTTTTCTTGTTAGCGAGTCCATACTTTGGATGTAGATGATGAATTTTTTATTAAAGACTGCATGTTTGCAATTGTGTACAAAGCAATGGAAGAGTATTTATTGAGCAAGTTGAAATAAGTATGCAGATGGATTAATCAGTCAATTAAAAATAATATTTAGAATTCTTGTTATGCTCAGAACTTGAAGGCAATAACTTTCTCTTAGTTCAAGCTTTTGTGTTTGGGATTTTTTTACAGTTTATTTCTGTTTGTAAAAATCCAGTGCTGAGTTGTGGGACATCTGCGAGTCCTCTAGAGGGCAAAATAGATTTAACTTGAGCTCTCTTGAGTAAGCAAAAGCCTAACCCTTCCAATAAGCTTTTTTCCCTTCCTCAGCAGTGGATAATTTAAAACATCCTCCGTCTCTGTGGCTCTCGAGCTTTGATTCTCGAGTGTATTTAAGTGCCCAATTAAATGACAATTAGGTAGTTTAATTCCTGTGTGGCCCTAAGCCTTAGGGCTTAAATGACTTTGTGACACTGTGTCTCTTCCCTTACAGGTGTGGGTATGGCCATGAGAAAAATGGGAAGCATGGCCAAACCAGATGTTTACATTATTAAAGATGGAGACACAATCACCGTGAAAACAGAAAGCACCTTCAAAACTTCACAGTTCAGTTTCAAGATTGGTGAGAAATTTGAGGAGAATACATTAGATGGCAGGAAAACTCAGGTCAGTATAATAGACTTTCTCTGGACAGAGATGCTATCTAAAAATCAGTTTTGACATACACACCACAATGCTTTATTTGATGAGCAGCTGTCTCTGTAAGTCTCATTGAACTAAATTCTTTTTTTCCTGTTTTTCTTTTATTTTTCATGGATTAAGCAACTTCCAAAGAGAGAAAATGCTGAAACCAATGATATCTTGTATTTTATAGTTTTCAATTTGTAGCAGAAGCATTGTGTTAGTAAAACTAACAGACCTCTAAATGCCTGTTAAAGCCAAATGCCACTTCATTTGAAGCTTGTGGAAAAAAATCCCATTGATGTTTAATCAGAGGCAATTCAGCCCTAGAGTTAACCTTTCAGCTCAGTCTCCTGTCTGCCTAACAAGAGAGCCTGCTTCTATGTGCAGCAGAGTAACAGACACAGAAGTCATACATATGAATCACAGTCCCTAATCCCCAGTTTTAGAAAGCAAAGAGCTTCTCCCTCCACTGGATAGGGAGAATATTCATCCAAAAGGAGGTTAAACAAAGAAGATCTCAAATATGTCCCTCTACTTTCCTCTTGAGCACTCTGTATCATTTCCTGACCCCTCCAGCCACATGTCTGATCTTCTAATAATATGTGAATTGCTGCTAAAGATTACACAAAAGCTCAAAGCCCATGTACAAAGAGATGAACAGAGGACATCCTCTGTTCTTGTTGTTTGAAATTGGGCCTGCTATCAAAGTTCTGTCTGATGCAGGAATGTGTTTTAGCAGTGGGTGAGCAAGCAGTGAGCTACTGTAAGAAGCAGAACAATAAATCATTGAAGGTAATATACTGACTTTGTAGAAGTCAATAGTAAAGTTACTAGTGAGTGAGCAAGGGTGGGAATTTTTCCTTTAGAGCGCAGTGTTGGAAAGCCTCAGTCTCCATCAAATGCTGTGGGTAAAATACTGATGTTTGGATTCTTCTTTCAGACTCTTGTCAGTTTAAAAGATGATGGATCATTGATTCAGGAGCAGGAATGGGATGGCAAGAAGACCATAATAACCCGGAAGCTAGTGGACGGACAATTGGTGGTGGTAAGTCCAGTTCTGCTTTCTGATGCTGGAGTGCTGCTGGCTGGTAGCCTGAAAAGTGACCTTAAAAGATCTTTTTACTTGTCTGTACTGAGACAAATTAGTAAATCTATCTCTTTGTCTTCTAGGAATGTGACATGAATGGTGTCAAATGCACTAGAGTCTACCAGAAAGCGTGAGGATATCTTCATGTTCAGAAGAAACATGCTACAAACAACTCAGTTCAGTGGACAGAGGTCCTTTACACTCCGTATTTTCCTTTTCCCTGTTTTTTAGTATTTCAATGGACTGAGTAGCTGAGTGCAATCCTTTTTAAAAGATGTGGTGTAACTATTACGTAACTATTCTGAAGTTATCAGACTATTGAATAAAACTGACAAATCTATGATGTGGAAATGTTGTTACTACAGTGGAATTTTAAAGTGAGGTTTTTATAAAAATTCAGTTTGGTTTTAGGCTCTAGTACACTTTGCCTTCAGTTCAAGGTAATGCAGTATATGGCAATGGACACTTAACAGCAAGCTGAATTTTGACCAGCAACCTTAATGGCTGAGGTAGTAAGATCTGAAACAGAAAAAAAACTTTCAAAGTTCAGACTGTAGAGTAATTTCTAACTTGCACGTTACAAAGTAAATAGAATTTACTTTGGGTATATAAATAAAAGATAAGCTTTGCTGGTGTTTAAGTAGAGGAATGTATTTTCAGGGTTTAGTTTGGGTTTTTTTCATGTTTCAAACCCACAATGGACATGATAAGCTTAAGAAAACCTATACATTTTTTACTGGAAGGAAGCCTTATTTTGAGAAGACTTTGTTTTCCTAGTAAAATTCTTATTTCCTGTCTAGTAACACTCCATAATCTCTTAACCAAAACCTACTGAAATACTGCCTAAAACTTAAAGCCTCACTTTATTTATTATTGTTTTTTAAAAACTGGCTTGAAACACCTAGCAAATGGAGTTTATATGCTTTGAAGTGCTGTAATAAACAATCAGAACTATCAATGTCTTGAGTATTACATTTACACTGGTTGGGAAACAGAGCCTATGATGATACTGTTCTTCAAGAAGTTCTTCAAGTTCAATCAGGCACAATTTTAAAAGTTTCAGTGAGTTTCTGTCACACCAGACAAATGTCCTTGAAGTGAAACCATTTGGCAACAGGTGATGGGAAGATTCTGTGAGATTGAGAAGCCTGTGAGGTCGTACAATTGCACCCTTCCAGTTTGCAGCATCAGTCGTTGCTGCTTCTGATGCTGATATTGTACCTACTTGGTCCATACATCTCGCTACTGTGCTTACTCCAATAGCAGAGAAGTCTGTTCTTTTATGTTCATCCCATCAACCACGGACCATTTATTCTTTTCATAATTTCCTGGCTATTTATGAACCCTCCCCTTTCCCTATGTCATCTGAAAGAATTTCTAGCTGGAAAATTTATAGAACTTTTAGCAGAAACACACTAAATAGTAGCAGGAGAATGGGTGCAGCAATCCATGGCAAGATAGGAAAATCCTGCCTTCTTTCCAAAAGAAACATTACTGCTTAAAGTGGGACATTCGCCTTCCTTGAGGTCACTGCTCTGACACTTTCTGCTGCTTGTTTACTCTTCTGATACAGAGTAGTGTTAATTGTTTGTCTTTCGTTTCAATGGAAAAAGCTTCCAATGTGTTTTATAGGACATCCGTTTGGATTACAATGAGATCACTTCTTGTAAAACAAAAGGCAGAAGAGTATCTTTTTAGAGGAATTTCCTTTGGAAACAAGGCTTATAAAGCCTGTGTTTGTATGTGTATGCTCTCTTAATTTCAGTCACACGTGAAGTAGAGGCTGGAGGTCCCAAAGATAATGATTCTTCCACAAATATCAAGAAAATGAGCAGCCTGCTGAAAGAGATAATTCAAGTGCCTTGTTGATGGAAAGACTACACATGGAAGGGACACTTTTTTTGACATTAAATGGAAGAAAAACATTATAAGCCCTCTTGACACAAGTAAAAAGTTATCTTAAACCAAAAATTGACCAATGGTAAGACAGATCAACAGGAAACTGGAATTCTTTAGAGCTGCTTAGTTCTCCAGAGCTGCTTAGGCTGACATATTTATTTGCTTTATTTGGAAGTTAGCTTCAATGTACATTGCTGGTAACTTCAATGTGAGTGTACTATGACATGTAATTACCTGATATATGACCTGTTTGTATCAGATTAGGCCATATACTTAGAACTGTAATTGTTTTATAGTTCTACAAGCCAAGATTTATAATGCTGAAGAACTGAAACTATAATTAACTTCCAAATGCCTTCTGTTTGTTAACATACCAAGCCAAAAGTTTTACTCTTCATGAAGGGTAATATAATGTTCACATCAGTGTAAAGTAACCAATTGTCTTGAGATTTGAATAACTCCTCATAATTCAGTATATCACTTAACGTGGCAGAAAATAATACTTCCAAAAACAACTGAAAAAGAAGAAATTATACATTGTCCAGCAAGGAGTGCTTTCTAATGCTACAGAATTATGCAATAGAGACAACTTTTGTTGTGACATTGTAGTGCATGTTCTTGAAAATACGTTTGAGACATAACTGAAACATGTTCAGCAAACTGAAGCTGCAAGTAAAACTTGTTCAAAGAGAAGCAGTTGCCACGACCACCCCAACACACGTTTGTTTAAAGTTGTTAGCAGTGTCCAAATTTATATCTGTGCATCTCACTATCTTCTCAAATTAGTCTAGTTCTACTGTTTCCATAGAAGGTGGATGGTGTTTGTTTGTTTGGGTTTAGCAATTTAGATCTGATATTCTACCATGTTAGGGAAATCTGCCTGAGCTTTCCAGGAGCTTTGTGAAGGGCACTGTGCTTTGGGAGAGCATACTGGCTTTGTACAATGCTCAGACTATCAAAGATTTTCCTGTTATGGTTTGGTAACATGATTTATTTCAAAATTGTTATCCTACTCTGCCTGCAGTCTCTGCAATTAATACAGGTCTTTCCTCTTCCTCTCCCCTCCCTACCTCACACATGCACTTCAGATCAAAGTTTTTTTTAAAAAGCAAAGCCAATGATGGGAAATATCTCAGTTTTCTGAGATTGTGGTTCCACTGTTAGTTGCCAGCTGTCCTAAAAAAGAAGCAGTGATTATTTCTTCAAGCGTGGAGGTCAAGTGTAGGAAGATATCTTTGCTCTGCCAATGGCTACTTCGGCAATATTAACTGTGAGACTCAAACAACCAAAAAAGAATCATTGAATGGAAACTCTATTTTTTTTTCCAGATTGAGACCTAAAAATCTAGTATTGTTGATTACAATAGATAAACTTACCTCCTGCTACATAATATCATGTCCAATATATTCTGTCATTCACATAACACCTCATTCAAAGGAACTCTTTAGTAAAGGCAGATGTTGAAAATACAGCATTACAGAGCCCTGTAAGTAATTTTAAGTGCTCCAAAGGACCTTGATCATGGGGCTTCCCCTGACTGCTGCCCATGAATCCAGGAGCCCTATTTCCGCTCAGCCTGGAGTGTCAATCTATGCCTTAATTGTCAGACGGTCAGTCTCCAACTCGGACACCTGTAGATTTTACACAAAAAATCATACATTAAACCCATTTCCATGAAGGAACTACCCTATAAAGGGTTTATATTTTACTTAAAATTGTTTTAAAAAAATAAAAGCAATATTGCTGGCCAGCTCAAATCAAACCTTTGCTGGTCATTCCTCCTCTGCCTGAGTATGTGATCAAAAACCTTTTGCACTATGTTGGTTATTTGTGTTTGTAGAGGGAAAAAATAAATCCCACACAATGTGATTGTAGATGAAGACAACATATATTAATTATTCTTTGATGCCTTATTTCAGTCCCATTGTTTAGCCCTGAGAGGATTTAGCACTATTTTAATATGTTTTGGAGGCAATCCAGCATTTGTGTAAACACATTTTTATCCCATGGTTCTCCTTCTAGATTTGGCTTTTCAGCCCTTGTACATCAAATTGAGATTTTGTTGACAAGTCTCAGAATGGTTTTACTTCATACTATTATTTTAGAGGAAAAGGAAATGCTGTTAGAGAACCTGCTCTCAAGAGAAAATTTGGCGTCCTTTCTAGCACAAATTATTCCAAAATCCATTCACTCTACTAAATGGTCTTAATTATAGTCTGGAGATATTTACAGGTGAAGTTCACTATCAGAAGAAATGCAAAGTTTCAGCAATAAGTGCAATCCAGAATCAGTTTCAGATAATCTACAAAAATCTACTGAATCCTGAGTATTATAGTTGAGACTTTAAAATAAATAACACATTTGTCATTAATCATGGATGTATACTCTGAAACTCAACACCAAAAGACAAATATCCCACTCTGAGGACTGTGTGTGCTCCTTATCTAGGACTGGACATTTGCTCCCACACATATAGCATTTGGTTACCTTGGAAATTCATGCTTGAAATCCAGGAGTCTGCCTTCAGAAAGGGCATTAGTTAAGGATGCAGCTCAGCTTGTTGTACAGGGCAAGTGTCCAACAAAAAAACAAGGGACTGGGTGAAATTTTCAGGATGGACTGGTGGTGCATTGCTGCTGCCCATCCCAGGGGCATTCTCACTTTGTGGCTTCACGTCTTCTGTGACCATGCAGTGTGGTCCTGCATGCGGAACATTTGCAATCATAAAGAATAGGGTAGCCTGCATCTCTTGACCTCAACAACAACCTTGAATTGAGATCAGAGAGGCTATGGCAGGGAGTTTCTGGAAGCTCCTGGAGCACAAAGGCTATTTGGGTACATGGCAAGTTGAGCTGAAGGCAACTTAGACTGATTCCTTGCTCTGGAAATTACATTCAGGCCTTGTTATGGCTCTGCAATTTAATTCTATCAGTAGCCCAGTCAAGTAGAGGGGTAGGAATTATTCCTATTCTATTGCAGAGTACAATTAAGGCAAAACATCATTAATACTTTACCTTTCCAAAATGTGTAAAATGGTAATTGATACTGGGATTTGCTCTCCAAGATTTTTTTTGTCTCATCTCCACTCATTCTCCTAAACCACCTTACTGAGTACAGATTTAATTGCATGTGAATAAAATTCAGAAAATGGGACGTTTCTATTCTTTTACATGTATTGGTTTGTTTTGGTTTTTTTTGTTTTTCTCTTGGTGAGATGCAGAATGAAAATGCAAGCTACATCTTTTATTGGGGGCATTTTTTGAGTAATGATATCCTTTATGTACAATTCATGGAGTATGATTCCTCTGTTTAAATATGTTCCTCGGCTTAAGTGATGTCTGATTTTGCGCAACTGCAGCAGAAGAGAGGCAGACAATTGATTAAAACAGAAATCACAATTCCTCAATCCCTTTTCCCCTTGTCATGTGTTTGCACAACACAATTCATGCTTATCTGAGCCTACATGTTATCGCTCTGGATGTTTGCTTTCTTCATTAAGATTTTTCTGTTTTTCTGCTATGTTTAAGATTATCAGGTCTCTTGGATTCAGATTCTGAGCATCCAGCTGGCATGATTACTGGAACAGGGATTAAGAAAGCTAAGAATAAACATAGCTGCATTTTGTCCAGTGTCTCTCTCACTCATATTTTTTCTTTTTTTTTCCCACTCTTTGTTTTTCGGCACTAGGAGAATGAAGAAAGCTAAATCCACAGCTTTACCTTCTAACTACATGTAATGTTATCCATGGCAACCATCTTGAAAGTTTGACTTTAAAGTAGGCTATGTTTAAGCAATATTAACCCAGATTCAACTAGTCTCACATGTACTTTGTTCTTATGCTTGGGTTGAAATGGTCTGAAGCAGAATTTTTCTCCAGTATTTAATCAGTATATCTCTGACCTAGGAAAGCAGATAGATACATTCTTTCTGGAAAATCAATTCTCTGCCAGACTGAGTTTTTAAATAGTGACAGTGTTATTAATTTCCTAACATAATTTATGATAGTCAAATGAAGTAAATAACAATCTGAAAAGATCTGGTTCCTTTATTAATCTGTCAACAAGAGCTCTACAGACCTGGAATAAGTTTGATCATATCTGGATGGAACTGGAACTCAAGCTGAAACCTGAAAATTTGTACTTCATTTTTCACAGAGGTCAATCTTGTTGCAGTCCTAATTTACAGGGTTCTGAGATCTTCCCTTATAATTTAGATATTTTGTCAGTAAGTTGCTCCCATCTGTCACACATACATTGCTTTAGGAAGTAACTCAATGGTATCCTTCCCTTGTGGTCAATGTCAATCTCACAGTTTGCAAAAGTTTGTCAATTTATTTTTCCTCATTAGATCAGTAGAGGAGAGGGAAGGAACAATTAAGGTTAAATATGCTTTGATATAATATGTCCAAAATAAAGTATCTGAGAAGAAAGGTCTTACCAGAGGTTTATGTATGTTAAAGAAAACACAAATCTGAAACCTGATCTATCCTTGGAAAATAAAGTGGACCAAACCCTTTGGAATATACTTAGATAAAGCTCTGCAAAAACAGATTGTCATCCAAAGTTCCCATTCTTGTAGATAGTGACTTATTTGGGACTGGCTGTGCATCTCTCCTCATGCAGTTTGCATGAGAGGGTGTCCAGGGTGTCCCCTGGAACTTCTCTTTTTCCCAGTTGATTTTTTTTTTGGTCAGTTGTGTCTCTGTTCCATTGTGATCAACTATTTTCTGGAAGATAAAATACAAATTCTTGCTCCTTTTAGTGAGATTCCTCTGGTCCTGTTGTATTCAAGACTTTAAATTTCAGGAGATGCCTGGCATGTTTCCAAAATTTCTTCTATAGGTTTTACAAGAGAGCTAACTTTTGCTTTGAGGCTGAAGCATACCGGGCTGGACTTCTGAGCCAAGGTCAAGAGCTAAGGGTGTTTATTATAGAATCACTGATGGTATCTTATGAAGAGACAGCCTTCCATATAATGGAAAGCCTTGTGTTAAATCAGCAAGATAGAGTTGGGCTATAGTAACTCTCTTGATTAGAGATCAAGGAAGAATGATTACTTTTAAGACTCATTACTGATTCTATAAAACAAGATTATGAATTTTTCCTCCTTGATGTTGATAATATTATGTTAAGTGTGTTTACCAAGAACATAATTTGAGCAGCAGCTAATGTTTGATAGATTCATAATTTTACTTGTTTATTCTGATGGGTTGATGAGGCTTAGACTTACAACAGAATGGAGAGATCAGCATTGCTGATATGGTTTTATTATGCTCTCAATGCCTCATTGTTGGAAAAAAAATGCAAGAGTAATGTGTGGAATTGAGCAGAGAACAAAATATATCACATTCTCTTTGTGTCATTAAATTATCATGGATGAAACATTTATTGGTCTTCAATAGTATCAACAGGTTGATACTAGGAAGGATATTCAGCTCACACAGCATCACACAGTATGGTAGGTGTTGGAAGGGATCTCTGGTGATCATCTAGTCCAACCTCCCTGCTAAAGCAGGTTCCCTTATATCAGATTACACAGGAATGTGTCCAGGTGGGTTTTGAAAACCTCCAGAGAAGGACACTCCACAGATTCTCTGTGCAGCCTATTCTAGTGCTCCCTCACAGGAAAGAAGTTTCTCCTCATGTTCAAGTGGAACTTCCTGTGTTCCAGCCTGTGTCTGTTACCCATTGTCCTGTCACTGAGCACCACAGAAAAAACACTGGTCCTGTCTCCTAAATACCCACCTTTTAGGTATTTATAAGTTTTAATAAGATCCCTCCTCAATCTTCTCTTCTCCAGGCTGAACAGCCTCAGCTCTCACAGCATTTCCTCGTATGAAAGATGCTCTAGTCCCCTGATCATCTTGGTGGCCCTGCACTGGACTCATTTCCATAAGTTCCCTGTCCCTCTTGATCTGAGGGAGCCCCGAACGGGACACAGGACTCCAGATGAGGCCTCACCAGGGCAGAGAACAGGAGGAAGAGAACCTCCTTAACCTGCTGGACACACTCTTTTTAATACACCCCTGAATGTCATTGGCCTTGAGGACACATTACTGGCTCATGACTAGTTTTCTGCCCACTGGAGCTCCCAGGTCTCTCTCTGCAGAGCTGCTCTCCAGCAGATCGAGCCCCAGACTGTATTGGTGCATGGGGTTGTTCCTCCCCAGGTGCAGGACTCTGCACTTGCCCTTGTTGAACCTCATGAGGTTCCTCTCTGCCCAACTCTCAAGCCAGTTGAGATCCCGCTGAATGGCAGCACAGCCTTCTGGGGAATCAGCCAGACCTCCCAGTTTGGTGTCATCAGCCAACTTGCTGAGGGTACACTCTGTCCCCTCATCCAAGTTGGTGATGAAGATGTTGAATAAAACTGACCACCCCTGTGGAACTCTACTGGCCACAGGCCTACCTACTATTCTATTCTGTGCCGTTGAACACCACCCTCTGGGCTCTGTCATTCAACCAGTTCTCAATCCACCTCACTGTCCACTCATCCAAGCCACACTGCCTGAGCTTTCTGATGAGGATGTTATGGGAGACTGTGTCAGAGGCTTTGCTGAAGTCAAGGTAGATGACATCTGCTGCTCTCCCCTGAACTAGCCAGCCAGTTATACCATCATTGATGGCTATCATGTCAATCAAGCATGATTTCCCTTTGGTGAATCCATCTTGACCTCCCCTGACAATCATCTTTTCCATCATGTGTTTAGAGATGGCATCCAGGATGAGCTGCTCCATCATCCTTGCAGGAACGCAAGTGAGGCTGACTGGTGTGAAGTTTCCAGCATCCTCCTTCTTGCCCTTTTTGAGTGACATTGGCCTTCCTCCAGTCCTCAGGCACCTCACCTGTGTTTCATGATTTTTTAAATATCGTGGAGAGCAATAACATCAAATCAGCTCCCTCAGCACTCATGGGTCCATCCCAATCAGGACCCATCGATTTTTATGTCTTGTGGTGACATCTCACGGCTAACTTCCATAGTATGATGATGACATGAACAAAGAAAAAGTATTTAGGATCCAATGCCATATATTTTTTATTTTCATGCTTATTGGGACATCTTTTGAAACAAACACCAATAAAACATTGTTATACAACGTTGTCAGTCATGCATGTATAGTTATTTAAAGTTGTTGAAAAGTAGGCTGTAAATAATTTTTGACTGCCCTATACATTGAGGTCTTGTCATTGTAAGTCTTTCAGTTAATTTCATATCACAAAATGCCAACTTACTAAGCAGAGTAGTTTTCTTTACATATTAGGCTGAATGTAGTTAGATCAGGGCAAAAAAGAAAAAAAATATTACTGTGGAGCCAACACAAATCTTGAGAAGCCAGACTAGTTTTTTATATACCAATCATGTTACCTGAGAAATTATGAATTATTTTATATGAAAAAACTCTCATGACTTCACCTGTTGCATTTGAAAGCCATACTTGAATGTAATTTTATGGAACTTTGGATATTATTTGAGAATAATAGGATATATGAATAAAACCACTTATCTTAAAGCTGAAGCCAAGAAGAACCACTGCAGGTTTTCTCATGTGTTTTGCATTTAATAGCTGCATTTCACATGCATGCTTCCTGTTTGAAAGGTGACATAGCATCTATTTGTATGACTTTGCCTATCCACCAAATAAAACTCTCCTGGAGAGTTATGATGGACCTGGAAGTTATTGGTTCATCTAATGACTAGTGTCTGATTTGGACAACCAAACAATATTCCTCCAGATGCAGACTCAAAAGTACTCACTGTGTCCTGGAAGTGAAACAAGTGCTATTCAAAGCTTTATTTTTTCTGCAAAAGAAACCAGTTGTGAAGAATTGGTAAACAATGATGGCATATTTCTTCTGTCTCCTCATTATCTCTTGGTGAGGGGATAGCAGTTCACATAGTGAAAGGCCTCTTTAAAGTGCAAGGGTGAACATTTTACTGACTCTGCTCATTTTTTTTTTATTAGGGGAGATTTAGAAAGTTTTTGTTTATTTTCTTTCTGTGACAAGATGAATTCATTCAGCTTTCCTTTTTAATGAGTACTTCAGTAAATGGGGAATTTCCACAGGGTTCTTTATGGGTATTTACTATCCTAGTTCTGTATACTAGATTTATTCTAGATATTGAAACACAAGCTTAAAGCTGAATGGACTCAAGCACTGAGCTCAAGTGTAATAGTGCAAATTAAGTTGATTCTTCTCGAGCCAAATATGTAATTTTACTCTTTCCTGAGATGATCCTGAAAGAAATAGTTTATTACTTTCTTGTATTGTTTGCAATAGCTTTCTCTTTCCTACATTACCCCTTTCCCTTTCCCTTTCCTTTTTACCTCTCCTCTCCCTTCCCCTTCCCCATCCCCATCCTTTTCTATTTCCCCATCCTTTTCTTTCTTTTTCTCTTTATCTGTTGCTTTTTCTCATTTATTCTTTTTTTCCCCAGTAATTTTTACAATACTTAATTTGAAATTGCAAGGGGGAGATGATGGTGTTACTGTGAGCTCTGTTCTCATTACTATTTCACTTACACCTGAAAGAGTTATATCATAGGAAGGATCTTTTCCAGGTCATTTAATTCCTTCTTCTATCCCAAAGCTGAATCAATGATGTCAGTGCTGAGAAAAAACAGTCAAGCTATTTTTAAAGCATCTCACTAATGAAGATTCCATATCCTTCCTTTGCAATTTTCTTCTAATATTGATGAAAAAAAAAAAAAGGTAGATTCCTTCCTTTGTTGCAAAGTTTGTCTCTGCCCTCTGTCTCATAAGTTGATGTGGGTGCTGACAGGTGTTTTTCTTATTATTCTTCACTGTTGGACAACTCAGCAAATCCGTCTCTTAAATAAGAGTTTTTCACTCCATGACTTTGCTTCCACTTTTCCTGCAGTCTCTGTCTGTGTTCTGCTATCTGTGTTGTTGACAATGAGCACAGACTGATAAGATCTTACTATTACACTGATTGTCTCTCCAGATTCTGTTTACTTTGGGTTTGTATAAGGCGGAGCCTAGTCAGACTTGAGATATATCACGGCAGCAAGCTGAGGCTGTCGTGGTCACTGGTGGTGCTGTGCCCTGTGAAGTGAATGCTTCTCTGCTGACCCAGCAGGTCATAATTGTTTGGTTTCCCTGCAAACCTGAAGTTCACATGGGAAAATGGGAGTATGATACTGAGTGGAATGATTCAATCTAGTTTCCATTTTTAACGCAGTTATGCTGTTTAGGGTTGTGATGAAGAAACAGATTACTGTCTAAAAAATCCTAAATAGCTTCACTCCTACCATCAGATGCATTACTTTTCCAAATGAAAATGCAATTGCTGATGGCATACAGCTTATACCATGGATACTAGGGAAGATCAGTTTTCTTCCTGCCGTTGTAGTACCAGCACTCTTTCAAAATATATTTATTTCTCTTATAACAAAGGAACTCCTAACAATGGTCCCTTAGACAAGCAACTACAACTAAGCAGTCCAAGTAAAATGACCATTTGCTGCTTTTAGGGCAGCTTTGGGAGTGACATAGGATTTGTTGTTTGCATACTTTTAGACACTTAACTCATGCTGTTACTGTGATTTGAGCTTTATCCCTTCATTGGACATACCTAACAATAGCATCTGACAGGAGTTACAAGGAGTGTTGCACACTAGGGAGTCAGACCCATCTCACCTAATTTAAACTGTAGCATCCATTTGAGGTGTTTTGCCTCTGCTGAGGCAGTGAAGAAGGGCAGATGTTACCTGGAAACATCAGGTGGCAGAGTTTGAGGGATAAACTGTCGAGTCCACTGCAAACATATTTTGTTTCTTCCAGAGACATACAGTGATGCACTGTAACGCTAGAAGCCATGATACAGGAGGAGGTGCAAAGCATACTCATCACCAAACAAACCTCCCAGGAGCTGTGTGAATCACACCACGTACACTATTCATGAGTCACAATGAGTATCTGCAAACCATGTGTATACATATGCCTGTAAATGCATACTTACGAGTAATGGTTTCATAGGTCTGATATTTAGCTGTGCAAAATTGTTCAGTCATGAAGTAAATTGTTTTTGTTTATGTTTTCTTTGTTAGAGATCTTCAGATGGTTATTTTGTGCTAATGGACAACTGCATAGAAATAGCCACTATTATAAATTGTGAATGCCTGTCTCGGAGGGAGACACTGCATTGCACTCCATTTTTTCAAATTATTTTCAGGACTGTTAAAAGCCATTGGATGTTATTCTTTCTACCATCAAAAGTAGTTTTCTCCCAAAGCCTCCAATGCAGGAGGTTCTTGAGATTTTGCACACTTAGGTTGCTAGCTTGACTAGCTGATGAAGAGCTATGCCCTGAAATAGCAAACAGGTTGTGTCTTTAGAAGTGCAGGCTCTCAGTCAGCCAGCACAGCATACACTACCTAGTCACCACATCTAACCATGACTCCTAGTTGGCTTGCAGGCAGGTGCTCTCAATCTTGTCTTTTTACAAAGTTCATACAACTCAAGAGATCTTGTTAGGTTATTAAAACAGGCTTCTTCACAGGGTGGTTCAGTCCACCTAAGATCTGAGTCCAGGGCTTGGAAAACATCCACGTTTTTCTGTTGAATACAGGGAAAGTCTTAGGTGATTGGATAGCACTGAACTGTCATGTTTAAAGGACTGGTTTGTGAAGAACCAGCAACAAACTGGTTGTAATGTTTTCCTTGTTTTTCTTCAAGATGTGTAATCACCTGAATCAATAACCTTGCTTTATCCCAGGTGTGCCTTTAAGACGTCACCCAGATGTCACCCAGAGCTTCTGTGTTCACTGCCAGTTTCACAGAGAGGACTGGGGCAATTGCTTGAGCACTTTACCCAAACTTCTATGATCAATCTTACTCCACTTGAGAAGTGTTTTATGTAACTGAACTTTTCAATTCTTATGTGATGGGTTACAAAGGGTGGTTACCTCAGGCAGGTGTTCCACATCCCCAGGGAATTTGCTCAGCTATGTGTTTTCTCAGGTTGCTCTAGTAACTGTCTTCCAGTAAGTGATATTGAATCCCTTCATCTTTTCCCTGATCCACGCCTTACTTCCTCTTCCTCTAAAATATTTGCATTTTTCTGCCACGACCACTAGGTGTCACAAGTACATCTAAACTATAAAATCCTCTAAAATATTACCCCAGAGATCTTGTTACCTTCCCTGTTCTTGTCGAGGGGGCAAAGAATTGGGGCACAGATAAACATGGGAGCTGCTGGATGTAGTAAAAGAAATCAGATGCATCAAGCTGGTGCTTACAGAGTAGGTCTATAGTATTCCATGGCAAACAACATTCAAGGGAGTTATATCTGTCATCAAAGTATCTTAATTCAGGTATTGAAGGGTGTTAATTCAGTTAACCATGGAAAAGTAATAAATTGGATGTGATCTGAAAGATCAACAGACTGTATCTAACACACAGAAATAGTCTGGTGAAACAAGGTGTGTAGAAGTAGAACGCAGAAAGAGTTCCACCCTGAAAAAAGCTTATGGTTAAGAAACAGAACAATCCTCACTTTAAATTTAGATTATTTTCAAACTAAAACTGAGTCATTCATGCTACTAATGAGACATATCTTCCTCTTCTTCCCACTCTTGTTCCAATCTGTCTGTTTATAAACGAATCAATCATTCTTGCCCAGCAGTATGAGTTTTACGTTATCTGCGAGGAGATATTCTCAGCTTCCCAGTAGGACCCACAGAACACAACTATTGACTCTGTGACTGATCTTTTCTGAAGATATTTCAGTTTTTCAAATGTTACAAAATGTAATTTTTAGAATATTTCCCCCTAAACTTTGTAAAATCACTTTTTTTTTTTTTTTAAGAAAATAACCCTTTTTACACTGCAGGCAGACATTTCCATTCACGAGTGTACTTTCCTCCTAAAAAAACACCCCTCCAGCACTCCACCTCCATACAGCACGTCCACCTGCATGTATACTATCTGTCCTTTTGCTGCTCTTTGAGGCATGGCTCAATGCACCATCATACTGTGAATGTAACAAGCAGCGCAAAATAATATTTTCTATCTAAAAAGAAGGGATCTTTCCACTTGGGGCCTCAGTTCAGCTGAGTCCAATGCCAGCCACAGGCCTTTGCAGCTCACTAGTGACATCTGCTTATATCAGTTAGGTCTTCATCTGATGCAAGGCACAAGAGTGGGAGGAGATGACNCCTAAACTTTGTAAAATCATTTTTTTTTTTTTTTTTTTTTTTTTTTTTTTAAGAAAATAACCCTTTTTACACTGCAGGCAGACATTTCCATTCACGAGTGTACTTTCCTCCTAAAAAAACACCCCTCCAGCACTCCACCTCCATACAGCACGTCCACCTGCATGTATACTATCTGTCCTTTTGCTGCTCTTTGAGGCATGGCTCAATGCACCATCATACTGTGAATGTAACAAGCAGCGCAAAATAATATTTTCTATCTAAAAAGAAGGGATCTTTCCACTTGGGGCCTCAGTTCAGCTGAGTCCAATGCCAGCCACAGGCCTTTGCAGCTCACTAGTGACATCTGCTTATATCAGTTAGGTCTTCATCTGATGCAAGGCACAAGAGTGGGAGGAGATGACCACAGGTGATGGGAACTATACGACAAAAGGAGTATGTATAGATATTAGTCTAGCGGTAATCTTGCTGCTAGTATTACTGTGAATCACATGATACCCAATATCTTGTGTTAGGAGTCTGAAGGCATTGCAGTAGGACAGGAGGATCTGGCTTCCCTATGTTTTCTTCTTCCCCAGCTCCTGCAAGGCTCTTCTTATCCATTTAAAAAATGTGTTGTGAACTGCATGCCAATGGATCTGTATACCAGGGTTGGCCACGTTACTGACTTCTATTCCTTTAGCATTTTAATTGTTTTGAGAACATGAGGAAAAATATGTGGGACCTGGGCTTGGGGAAGAGTTTTGATGCTTCTGCAGATCTGTTCTTCATATACTCAGAAAAAAAAAAAATCTTTCCTCTTTTTTTCTGTCTTTTAAAAATCTTTTTCTCAAAATTAACACTGTTTGATACACAGGGATCTAAAATATTACCTTGATCAAATGATATTACTGCACGACATTCAAACAGACGAGCAATGTTATAAACTGGGACTGGCCGATTATCTTGTCATTTTCAGTTGTCAAGATGAGACCATAATGGCTTTGAAGGTGAATTTAGGCACTGAAGAATACTGCACTGCTTCTATAACAGAATACATCACCCTTAAAGAAGCACAGACTATTCACTCTTTTTTAAAACTAGTATTGCAAAGATAAAGATTGACATCAACATGTAGCTGTGAGTTGGTGCTTAATAAAACTTGATAATGCTCATTAGTCATGCCGTACAGTGTACTATCAGTCAAACTGATAATTCCTGCAAGACAACTAATTTGGCCCTAAACACATTATTTATAATGAATGCTGAACGTTACTAACTGGTGTTAAGTAGCCACCTGTTACACATTGATGACATTATATTTGGTATATTGCTGCAATAACCTAAACTGTGCTTAAAGGTAGTGCTCAATTACAGATAGTGTTTTGTTTACTATGTAAACACATACAATCAATTATGGCCAGAGGTAATTACAGTGTTGAGTCATTTTCTTACAACACTTAAATAAAAAGTCAGATTGATTCTGAAAGATTTTGAGCTTTACTTGTATTTAAATAAAGGTGTGTCCTGAGCTGTAAGAGGTGCAATTACAAAGATAAGATTAGGCAGGTGCCAGCCTTCTTCTGTTTTTATGTATGCTTTTAGAGTAACCTTGCAACAAGGAAAGACATTTGTAGGCCAACTCTGCACACAATGGGCCTTTCCCAGGCAGACATCCTTCTATCTATCTATCTATCTATCTATCTATCTATCTATCTCTCTCTCTCTCTCTCTGTCCCTTTATGGGGCCTGGCCTTTTTAGCAATGTTTCCTCTATTTAGAAATGGAAAGAAAAACTGAAAAAAAGAAAAAGATACATCTTGTCACCACTGGGGTGTGCCACTTAAAAGTATTATGTTTTCTGCCCAGCAATTCATTCTCCTATGGCTTCATGCTGGACCAGTGCCCTTTTCACTTATCTGGCACTTTTCATATATGAAAATCAAGACACTTGGCAGAGCACTCAGGTCAGTCATCGCTCTTTTCTTCTGAGAGGAAATGAAGAGTAAAGAGGTGCTGTTTCTTGTCCAGTGCCAAACATAGCAATCAGACACCAGAGTAAACAGTCTGTGTCCCTACCAGCAAGATTCATGACACTTGAAGTCTGCCATTTGGAT
Source organism: Urocolius indicus (assembly GCA_013401255.1). NCBI lineage: Eukaryota > Metazoa > Chordata > Aves > Coliiformes > Coliidae > Urocolius > Urocolius indicus. Next base: position 228,991 of record WBNH01000394.1, on the reverse strand, counting down.
AATTCTCTGCTTTTACCTAAGTAGTTAGGCTCTTTGTCTTGCAAGCAGGAAGTCTCACGTTTGAAGTGGCAAGTTCATCCCACCTTCCTTGCACAGCTTTTTTCCAACAGAAATTTCCTTAAGAACCTAATTCTCCAATGGTGAGGTTATTCTAGACAACACACCAAGCTGAGATACTTGAGTTTTAGAAGACAATATTTAAGTGAGTTGAATTCTACAGCTAATTCACTTCCCAACCCACTGGAGCATGTTCAGTCTGGAGAAGATTTAGAGAGTACCTAAGTGTAGCCTTGCAATACTTACAAGGAGATTACCAAGAAAGGGATCTAGGCTCAGCACCAATTTATGTGTTGGGATGAGATGATGTAATGCTGATAAATAGATACAAAGGAATGTCTGACTGGATAAAATATTTTCCCTTTAGGACAGCATGCAGTGCAACACATTATCCAAAGATCTATGGAATCTGTGACCCTGGAAGTTTTTATGGAGAGACAGAGCAAAACTTTAAGCCACTTGGTCTGAACAAAGAGCTGCCCCTGCTTTGAGCAGGAAATTGGACTGTGCTCTCCCAAAGTCCCTCCAAACCTAAATGATCCTGTGCTATTTTTCATGATGAAATATCACATATGGGATACCATACCCACACTGTGAAGGTTATGTGGAGATGAATATTAACCATAGAACAGAATCATAGAAACAATCAAGTTGGAAGAGACTCATAAAGATCACTGGGCCCAACTCCCTCTTCCCTGTTCCTTACAGCACTACATAAAACTAAATCATATGACTAAGAGCAATGTCCAGATGCTCCTTTCACTATAACATGCTTGATGCCATGAGCACTTCTCCAGGGAGGTTGTTCCAGTGACCAACCACACTCTCTGTGAAGAACCTTTTCCTAAAGACCAATCTGATCTTCCCCTGACACAGCTTATTTCCATTTCCTTGCATCCTATTGCTGGTGCACAGTTTTGGCATGATTTAACAAAGAGTATTGTATCAGATATGAATAAAGCATCAAGGTCAAGTTTAGGTTCAGCTGGCACTTCCAGTAACTGAGTTTTCAGATGCATGCCTGTTCCTTTAAGAACTTACCACAGCACAGATGTAGTGGCTCTTGCTTCGGTGTGTGGTGAAAATACAAGAAGTAAAATCTGTTTTGAAACATGAGTGAAATGAAATAAAGAAAATGGCACAGAAAAAAAGTTAGATACTATGCACAAGTGTGTAGAAACATAGATAAAGGATGTTCAGAAAGAATGGCTAATTGATGAACTGGTAGATTGACTAAATGCACTATACTTTCTTAGCTTTAGAATGTAACATTTCCCCTGAAGATGAAAGAGATGTTTTAAGAAAGACTCAATTAAAAAAAGTATATCTACATCTACAGTCAAGAATCCAAATTAAATGACGGTATACGTGGAAAACTAAAAGTTGTTTTTGTAACAGAAGCCAGTCAGCAAATTGTCAGACGAGCAAATCCTTGAGGCTGCTGGAAATAGGTGATGAAAATTGGTATAAAGATAATCTAAATGATGGGTCACTTAACTTCTGTGCAATTCGAGACACATTTAATCTGTTCCCTAAATTCTGCAGAGTTTTGTTCTGGAGCACTCTTGGGTTTTGTTTTGGGGAATGATAGAGTGTAATGCCTGTGAACAGTTTTCCCATTGACTTTTGGAGTAGAAGAAACATGCACTGAAAAGAGCCTAGTTAACATTAGACCTGGATTTCTCAGTGCATTGCTAGCATATTTCCTATTGCAAGTATGTTGCATGAAAATGAAAAATGGCTATAAACAGAACAACTCAGTATGCAAGGGTGGTATTATATTCCATACCCAATGATGCTGATGTGTTTGATCGAACAAGTTTTGTACAGAGAAGGTTATTTTCCTTATTAAACTACACATTTCTGTCAACTCATCTTCCCTATCTACTGAATAATAGAAAAAAATCCACTGTGACTATGCTAGATTTTCCAGCACAGATTTATTCTTCTCCAGCTTTTCTTTATAAATCTGCCATATCTCAGTTAGCTTTGTATCTGACTGAAAACTGAAATTATATTTTCATAAAACTTGATGTAAGGAGGTTTTACTTCTTTTAGTCTGCAAATATACACAACATACTTGAAAAAAAATGTTGCCGAAACATTGTTTGTTATTTACTATCATATTAATCTCAGAATAAATCAGAGGATTATGGTACATGACTGTGACAGGACTAATTTAGTATTAATATCATAACAGAAAAATGAGCAAGTGCTTTTAACTACTGAGGGTCATCTAATTATGTCTATTTGTTGAGCAATAAATTACAGAGAAGAAGGCTATTAAAGTGGTTAGTGAACAAGACTATAAGACACTGACGCTAATCTTCTGTATTTCTTTGAGTAAATACAATTACTTTGCATAGATCTTCAAAGCCATGTGCTTATGTGTCTTTTAACATCTGACTGTAGCCTCTGTGCCTTTCTTTCTCATTTGAAAGATGTCATGATAACACTTCTCTTCCTCATAGACATTTATCAGAATACTCAACACACTAAAATAATGGGGTCATAGAAGTATCTGAAGAAAGAGACTATGAGAAGGGAAGAAACTCCAGAATGTGTTTTTAAAATTATACTAATCACTTCCTCCCACTAATTCAGATTAAAATTATGCAAAAACCACCACACCTTCATCAACTCCACCTTAAATGATATCCTTTGCCCCCACACTCACTAAAATATTAATGTGACACACACACACACACATCTGGTCTGCTTTTTTTTTTGCCCTCAGATTCAGACTCTGAAGAACAAGGGAGTTTTATCTCTATAGCATTTCCCTTCAGCTTTCCTGAAAGTTTCCATTGCTCAGCATCACCNGTTTTAGAAGACAATATTTAAGTGAGTTGAATTCTACAGCTAATTCACTTCCCAACCCACTGGAGCATGTTCAGTCTGGAGAAGATTTAGAGAGTACCTAAGTGTAGCCTTGCAATACTTACAAGGAGATTACCAAGAAAGGGATCTAGGCTCAGCACCAATTTATGTGTTGGGATGAGATGATGTAATGCTGATAAATAGATACAAAGGAATGTCTGACTGGATAAAATATTTTCCCTTTAGGACAGCATGCAGTGCAACACATTATCCAAAGATCTATGGAATCTGTGACCCTGGAAGTTTTTATGGAGAGACAGAGCAAAACTTTAAGCCACTTGGTCTGAACAAAGAGCTGCCCCTGCTTTGAGCAGGAAATTGGACTGTGCTCTCCCAAAGTCCCTCCAAACCTAAATGATCCTGTGCTATTTTTCATGATGAAATATCACATATGGGATACCATACCCACACTGTGAAGGTTATGTGGAGATGAATATTAACCATAGAACAGAATCATAGAAACAATCAAGTTGGAAGAGACTCATAAAGATCACTGGGCCCAACTCCCTCTTCCCTGTTCCTTACAGCACTACATAAAACTAAATCATATGACTAAGAGCAATGTCCAGATGCTCCTTTCACTATAACATGCTTGATGCCATGAGCACTTCTCCAGGGAGGTTGTTCCAGTGACCAACCACACTCTCTGTGAAGAACCTTTTCCTAAAGACCAATCTGATCTTCCCCTGACACAGCTTATTTCCATTTCCTTGCATCCTATTGCTGGTGCACAGTTTTGGCATGATTTAACAAAGAGTATTGTATCAGATATGAATAAAGCATCAAGGTCAAGTTTAGGTTCAGCTGGCACTTCCAGTAACTGAGTTTTCAGATGCATGCCTGTTCCTTTAAGAACTTACCACAGCACAGATGTAGTGGCTCTTGCTTCGGTGTGTGGTGAAAATACAAGAAGTAAAATCTGTTTTGAAACATGAGTGAAATGAAATAAAGAAAATGGCACAGAAAAAAAGTTAGATACTATGCACAAGTGTGTAGAAACATAGATAAAGGATGTTCAGAAAGAATGGCTAATTGATGAACTGGTAGATTGACTAAATGCACTATACTTTCTTAGCTTTAGAATGTAACATTTCCCCTGAAGATGAAAGAGATGTTTTAAGAAAGACTCAATTAAAAAAAGTATATCTACATCTACAGTCAAGAATTCAAATTATATGACGGTATACGTGGAAAACTAAAAGTTGTTTTTGTAACAGAAGCCAGTCAGCAAATTGTCAGACGAGCAAATCCTTGAGGCTGCTGGAAATAGGTGATGAAAATTGGTATAAAGATAATCTAAATGATGGGTCACTTAACTTCTGTGCAATTCGAGACACATTTAATCTGTTCCCTAAATTCTGCAGAGTTTTGTTCTGGAGCACTCTTGGGTTTTGTTTTGGGGAATGATAGAGTGTAATGCCTGTGAACAGTTTTCCCATTGACTTTTGGAGTAGAAGAAACATGCACTGAAAAGAGCCTAGTTAACATTAGACCTGGATTTCTCAGTGCATTGCTAGCATATTTCCTATTGCAAGTATGTTGCATGAAAATGAAAAATGGCTATAAACAGAACAACTCAGTATGCAAGGGTGGTATTATATTCCATACCCAATGATGCTGATGTGTTTGATCGAACAAGTTTTGTACAGAGAAGGTTATTTTCCTTATTAAACTACACATTTCTGTCAACTCATCTTCCCTATCTACTGAATAATAGAAAAAAATCCACTGTGACTATGCTAGATTTTCCAGCACAGATTTATTCTTCTCCAGCTTTTCTTTATAAATCTGCCATATCTCAGTTAGCTTTGTATCTGACTGAAAACTGAAATTATATTTTCATAAAACTTGATGTAAGGAGGTTTTACTTCTTTTAGTCTGCAAATATACACAACATACTTGAAAAAAAATGTTGCCGAAACATTGTTTGTTATTTACTATCATATTAATCTCAGAATAAATCAGAGGATTATGGTACATGACTGTGACAGGACTAATTTAGTATTAATATCATAACAGAAAAATGAGCAAGTGCTTTTAACTACTGAGGGTCATCTAATTATGTCTATTTGTTGAGCAATAAATTACAGAGAAGAAGGCTATTAAAGTGGTTAGTGAACAAGACTATAAGACACTGACGCTAATCTTCTGTATTTCTTTGAGTAAATACAATTACTTTGCATAGATCTTCAAAGCCATGTGCTTATGTGTCTTTTAACATCTGACTGTAGCCTCTGTGCCTTTCTTTCTCATTTGAAAGATGTCATGATAACACTTCTCTTCCTCATAGACATTTATCAGAATACTCAACACACTAAAATAATGGGGTCATAGAAGTATCTGAAGAAAGAGACTATGAGAAGGGAAGAAACTCCAGAATGTGTTTTTAAAATTATACTAATCACTTCCTCCCACTAATTCAGATTAAAATTATGCAAAAACCACCACACCTTCATCAACTCCACCTTAAATGATATCCTTTGCCCCCACACTCACTAAAATATTAATGTGACACACACACACACACATCTGGTCTGCTTTTTTTTTTGCCCTCAGATTCAGACTCTGAAGAACAAGGGAGTTTTATCTCTATAGCATTTCCCTTCAGCTTTCCTGAAAGTTTCCATTGCTCAGCATCACCTTGCAGGTGCTGCTGATTCAACACCTTCAGGGGATGAGTCTCTTTGAGGCCTAAAGCTGCTCTGAAAGTGCTTAGCATGAAAAGGAACTTGACTTCATAATTTTTCCCTTTCAGTCTTGATCAGGCTGTTGCCATTGTTAGCACTTTGGAAGAAATGATCTCTCTTCTGTGAAAGTAATCAAAACATAATGGAGATATTACATTTTTACAGTTTTTAAAACAATTTAATGCAAGGGAACAAAGGAGGTTACTCAGCCTGTATTTAGTAATTATTTTGCTCTCTTTAGAAGGTTTTGTTCTGTTTGCAAGATATTGGAACTTCTTCCTTCTGGCTTTAACCAATGTCAACAGCTTCTGTGATGCCATGGCTTTCTGTTTTCATGTCAGGCCAGTGACTTAAGCTAATTGCATCCTTCTTACATGGGAGGGACCATATTGAGTTGCTGATGTTCCATTTTCCTATTTTGAAATAAAAAATACTCTGCAATCCATTGAATGGATAGGCAAGCTACAGAAGTATGATATGCAACAATATGTCATCAGAAATCATGGGTGCACTGATAGAATACCACCAACTCTATTAAATACAGCGTTTTGGGTTAAATTGCTAAACAATTGCAACTCAAATGCAAACCCAGCAAAGTCTGAATGTCTAAGGCTTGCATATACACTCCATAGTTTCATGCAAGCATTGGATGCCCTTCTGGAGGTCATTTCACCCGATCTCCCACTCGAAACAGGACTATCACTAGTACTGTGTCAGGTCAGCCATAGCTTTGCTCTATCAGGGTCTTGAAAAGTCCAAATTGGCAATTCTGTTTGCATACATGCAAATTGGATTTGTTGTTATTCTTTGCAGCAGGTAGTATGATGTATAAGAAATGTCTTCATTTGCATTGGCTAAGTAAGGGCCAGACTGAGAAGAAAGTTTCTCATTCTTCCCTCCAGAGAACAGTTTACCCACAGAGGGGTGGAGGTTTTGCAGTTAGGAATAATTATGAAGGAAATGATAAGTCACAAGAACTTGTCAGGTACTGTCTACTCCTCTAGGCAAACTAAAACTTTGTAGCATTTCAGAGTCAGGGTCAGTAAAAGAGGTGCATCTGTCTCCAGGTGTTCTGCATGTCCCAGCTATTGCTTCATGGTAAATACTGGTAAAGGCTCTTTTTCTTCTTTGGAGAACACTATACATTTATGATTACCACCATGTCCAAAACTGTATTAATTGCCATTAAGTGGGCTTAGAAGGAAACAGCTTACTATTATCATTCAAGCAGCCCACTAGGAACTACATAGTTCCCAGTTTCGGAGAATGTGCATTTTTGGATGAATGGACAAGCAGTGCTGGCTTATAATGTGTTATGGTGGAAGGGGATGAATTACTGAATTGTGTGTTTCTCTGTGAAGGAAAAATGTCATTTACAATGTAGGTGTGTCACGTGTAAAACTTTCAGTAGGCTTCTTCTAAGTCCAGTTTTTGCCCCACTGAATGCTTCTCTTGTTCCTAATAACTTTCATCTTCCTTCACAAATTCCTCAAAAATTTGGCAAGAGAGATTTATTCCAGTCTGAAAGCAGCATATTCCTTAACACATTGCCTTTGACAGCAAAGAAAAAAAATATCTTAAAGGTGCCATAGAAAAATAATAGACTTGCAGCAGTAGATCCTCTGTCTATAGAGAACCAGTAAAATCATCTGAATTGCCTTCCCAGACATTGCCGATTGATTGTGAGCTGCAAAGACAACTTCTCAAATTTCCTCTCCATGCCTGAAGCCTTCAGATTATTGCTAATTTTTTGAATCAGTACCAAATGTAGTGGTGAATTTTTATCATCGCATTCCTAGTGTAAAACACAAGCAGAACCAACAATGTCAGCTTAGGGACAAAAGAAGAGCTGCTATCATATATCAACAACCTTTCCTCACAAATGGCCTGTGCTTGATCTGTACCACTAAACCAAATCTAGAAGCAATTTCTAGTCCTCTGTGTCAGCTTATCCAGTAAGCACTCTTTGTTACCTTTTTGACTTTACAAAATGGCCACATATGGAAACAGGCGTTTCTGGTCTGATTTCTTATCAGAAAAAAAAGCGATACTGTTTTCCCATGACATCCCTTCCTTTGTGTATTATTCATTTGATATCTGGAATTTGAACAACTACTCATTTTTACTTGGCCTGTAAAACTTAGGTTTACATTCTTCACAAAATTGCTTTTGAACTTCAGAACTTAATCCCTCAGATATTTTCATTAATATTAATATCTTTAATAAGCATGTGATTTCAACCAGACTTCTGCCTCTAAGCAATATAAATAGCATTAAATTTCCACTTCCTTTCTACACACAAGTTTACAAAGTATTCCCTGTGATCCCAACCAAAGACACCCAGGCTTATCCAGTCTGTATTTTGGGTTTTTTAAAGTCAGAACTTATGGTAATACCAGAACCTCAGTCTTTATTTTATTTTATTTTATTTTATTTTATTTTATTTTACTTTATTTTATTTTATAAAAGCAAGTACTGGCTAGAAAAGAACATTTTGTTTCTCTGGAGATGCATTTTTTTGAGCTTAAGTTGTCCTTGCGAAAGGTTACTTGAGTTTAGTTACTCTCTTGGCCATAAAACTGGCCAGACTTTATTTTCTTTTACTTGGCTTTTTCAACTTTATTCTCCCACTGTTTGAACTAAATTTAAATATCAGTAACTGAAGTGATCAGTGTCTACTTATGCGTATGTAGCCATGGAATCCAAGAAAGCAAGATGAACTCATATTCCTTCTTGACCGTGTAGGAGATGCCATGGAGATCCTGAGTGGGCTAAACTCTTGAGAAGCTGCTGTGAAGCATTTGTCCTGTGGAACACACATTGATGCTGAAGTCCATGCATGACAGAATGTGGAAACCTTCTAAACAGGAGACATCATTCTCGCCACATCCGTTCTCACTGCAATGCCATGGAGGCATCGCTCAGAAAGGCACCTATTTCTGGTAGCAATCTGACACCTGGGGACATGGCTGTGTGTGGACAAAGGAGGAATCACTAGGCTCACAGATGGAGGTGGCTGCACCAGAAGCAGTGGTTGGCAGGGCTGGATGCAGCCACTGAGTGCTGGATGTGGCTGCTGGACCTCAGGCCTTGAGGAGCCCGTGGGAAAGCAGCTGTGCCTGGGCTGGTGCCAGCACAGAGGGTCAGCATGGAGGCAAATCATCCAAAAATCCTACTTAGGCATTTTCAGTCTCCTGTTGTCTCTTAACATTGATCTAGCCTGAAAATACATAGCAGCAGGACAGCCCAGAGATCCCTACCTGCTGCTGAACACCCACTTGCTGAGTGGAGCAAGAGCTGCCATTACACAAATTCATGATAGATGTGGGGACATTAGAAACCTGCCTTTTGCTCCTGCAGCCCAAGAAAATGCTTTAAAAAAAATCAGGTGTCTTCCAAAAAGCTAACCAAAACAAAAAGAAAAACCACTCATATCTGCACAACTAATTATCAGAAGTATTTATTTTTTTTTATTATTTGTTCTCCAGCCAAAAATGGAGATATCTTTCCAAGTTACTGTTGTCTTCCAGTTTAACGCCTGGGCTGTTCATTCATATCTTTCAATTTAATCTTTTGGTTAACTCTTATGTAAGAAGAAACTCTACCTTAATAAGCAGCATGCCATCTGCAACCACATGCTAACTCTGATCATGAAGGTGAGGGCAATTGATCTGATGCATCTCAGAACTGCAAAACAGGCTGAAAGCTGTTTGGTGTGTATTAAAATCAATCACAGCTTTAAATAGGTTTCATTGTAAACAGAGCTATGTGCCTTTTTTGGGGTGTTGTTAAAGCATTTGTTACTATGATATTGAATATCCAGCTAGAAAACAAAACCAAGGATATGGATGATAGCACAAGAAGTAACTTTAAAAGTTTAAAAGTATTTACCCTGTGATAGTTTTGAGGAAAGGCTCAGGAATTTACAGCAAGGGACATTGGATCATTCAAATGTAGTTAAAATGCATGCAAAGATTAGGGCAAATTTTAAGGAAGATTGGTAGCTTGGGACTTTATACTGCTTTATATGGTTAGAGTATTCTGATACTCTTGAAGGAATTTTGCCTAGGACATTGATTAGATTATTTTGCTTTGCTAACTTAATTTTTACAGGTTCAAATAAAAATATGGGGAAATTTCAGAGAAGGGCAAATGTTTTTACTCTTTTTCACACAGAAAAATCATTAACAGAGGTTCTAAAGAGAATGTTTGAAGTATGGGATGAGTGTCTCACATGTAGATCGTGTATGGCTCCTTCAAGGTGAACTCTTCTGACACAGAAAGCAGATACTTTCTAATACAAAAAGCAGAGACTTTGTAGGCATGGTTTTTTTTCTTCATTTTATCTAAAGAAACATGATAGATATGATATTAAGGCACAAATATCTTGTGCTCTTCAGCAGATTATCATTTTGTGAAGAAAGTTACAGAGAAAAGTATACAAATGAATGTATGAGTTTCACCAACAAACAGGTCTTTTGTTTAAAGAGAGGAGTACTAAAACTGAAGAAGCAGAAAGGATGGAATAAAAACTGATGCACATCAGAAACAAAGGCAAAGGACATCTATATGATTCTGTGGCATGAATGGGGAAAGACGAACAGTTGTAAAAATGGGCCATGTAGCTGAAACAAATTCATATGACTTGAAAATGACATGCATAATCTCTACAGACAAAAAAATCATTTATGATCCTATGTGTGCTTTTAAAGCTTGACTGCTGTTTTTGGTGGGATCCAGCTAAATGGGATATAATGATAGAGATCGAAGGAAAGAACTGATTTCCTTTCTCTTTTTGGTCAAATTGAAAGACTGAAAAATTGTTCCAAGAATTTTTTTTTTCTCTGAATCCATCATGGACTTAAATGCTGGTTTTAATCTTTTGAACAAAAAGAAACCAGTTGCAGGATTCAGCTTCTAACTGAGACACCTGCTTTGGGTGTCTACCTTAGGTGTCTGCATGTTCTTTAGGAGCCTTTCTCAATCCAGCGCCCCTACACAATGCATGGCACCATTTAGGAAGCACTGGGTCCTCTCCACATGGCTGGTGGTTACCATGTGGGACCTAATGAAGTCCTGCGGCCTGCTGGAGGCAGATAGAGGCCAGGTAGAAGTCCAAGGCACCTATGGTGGCACTGGAGCCGTATGTTAGGCAACTGACACGAGTCTTAAGTCAACTCAGTCAGTGGAGCCTGATGGTGCAGCTCACTTTAAAGGAGACACATTCACTGGCCAGCTAAGCAGCAGTGCAGATTCTACTAACTCTACTGGCTAGATATCTGCTGAACATGAAGGGATTTATACAACTGAAGAGCAGATAGACACGCATTACACATTTAGGTATCTCAGTCGTATGTTAAAATGTAATTTTCAAATGAAAAATTGCAATGATGTAATTAGATGAAATTAAGGTAAATTTTTTTTTTGTTTTTTAAAAAATCTTGACTTTCTTGACTCAAATTGGATAAATTTCATTTTAATGTAAGTAAATCAACTGCTGACGGCAACTCAGATGTTAATTTTTGGTGTCATATTGGCAGATTTTTACCTCCGCTAATAGAAATACTTATTTTTCTTACTCCTTTATTTCAGTAGTTTAATTTTGAAACGAACATTTTGTTTGTCAGCCATTTCATTCATATCCAAATGAGCTGGGGACATAGCTGTGAGGCATTGGCATACTATCTGAGATTGCTTATTTCCAAAACAGCATTGCTGATAAGTAACTTGCACATGCATGGAGAAATTTCATGTGTCCTTAGAAAGAATGTTAGTACTGATGTACAAATTCATGTGTACAGCTTGGAGAACTGGGTGTCTTTCAGTAGGAAAGTCATTAAACATCTCATGTATGTAACATGCATGCACTTGTGGATAAAGTAATTTTTAATCTTTTCTTAAGAAAGTTGATTCTTGGAAAGAGGAAAAAAAAGTGTGTTACTTTGTGCAAGTATGTGTAGAGTGCTCACTATGGATGAGAAAGGTATCTACTAACAAATTATGTCTATTTCCTCTATAATCACCTTTTCTTTGGTAATAATACATTTTACTGAGGTAGCAGATAAATTTATCTGAGAGAAGAATGCAACTCACTTGCAGTTTCATTTCACATGCATGCACACTAGCAAAACTGTGTAGTTTTATTAACATGACTGGAGCATCAGAAACTCCTATGGTTGCTTACACATTTCCATTACAGGCCTCTGTTTTCATGAGGGGAACAATCATACTTCTTGAAACCATTCATCTTTCTATTTGTTTTTTTTCTTTCAAACAAACAAAAAAAAAAGGATTATTGGAAGTATTTCTTGTTTGTTGGCTAAGCTTTATGGGAAGAATGAGAAAATAACTTCCCCATGGTAAGCTCATTTTTTTGAGCAAATCTGGCACGAAAAAATGAAAAAGTATGAAATGAGACAGGCACAGACCCCACTGAAGGCCAGTGAAAACCTGGCTTGATTTCATTAGTTAAAGTCTCTGAAAATCCACCATTTGGAAAGTCCATGAGGCATTGATGGTGCAGCACAGCATTCCTGGACAGAGAAGTGTCAAGCTCATGTGTGTACTGAGCTGGTGAGAAGGTAGAGGAGGTGACTGTCCCTCAGTACATGGGTCACCCTGTCATTGGTGACACTCTTTGCTACAGGGGGATTCAGTCTCAAAATGTGATGCTAGAAGTTTCCTTTTAAAAAAAAAAATGATGGTTTTAGGCTGACTAATTTAACTCTGGCACTTAGGACCAAAGCCCAAATCAGGACAAGGAACTACTTCCTGCATGTGCCAGCATAGCACTCTCACTCTTACTAAGGTTTCCTTTCTTTTTTCCCCCTCATTAGTAAGTTTTCTACTATCCTCCTGTGGCAGATCCTTTGTCACATTTTCCCCTCTTATTGGTATGGGGTTAACTTAGTGGCTTTAGGATGGACTCAAAGAAATGCACCTGAACAACTAGCTGACTTGCAGTTCTAGAGCATATCCTTTATAGGCATTGTATCTACTGTAATTGTGGAATTAAAGCTATGTGCAATTAAAACAATGGTAAGTTTGTAACAATAATATGTTTTTTGTAGCTTATTCTGGACTGACTGTACACATTTTGCATTTGCTTGGTACCCTGTACTCTGGCACTACAATGGCTATAGTTCTGGCAGCCTTCTTTGTAAAGATGTCCTATTCATTTCAATTATCTCTGTGGAGAAGAACTGATATTGTAATCTACCTTGGATTAAATTACCCATTGCATTAAGGAGTGCCCTTTGTTTCTTTAGACCCAGTGTATGTCATAGAATCATAGAATCATTTTGGCTGGAAGAGACCTTTAAGATCATCAAGTCTAGCCTTTGTCCCAGCCCTATCAATCACTGGACCATTTCCCTAAGTGCAACTTCCAACTGTCTCTTAAGCACTTCCAAGGACAGTGACTCCACCCTCTCCCTGGGCAGCCTGTTCCAATGCCTGACAACCCTTTCAGTAAAGAAATTCCTCCTAATGTGAGGTCTGAATGTCTAGGACAAATTCCACCACTTACATTTTGTGCTACTTTGATGAAGCTGAAAGGGAAGCATTTTGAACTGTGAATGATACATAATTTAAAGGGGAATGTCAATGCCACATTGAAACGACACCTGGAAGAAGAATATTGTTGTAGGAGCAATATTACAGGGATATTAGGAGATACTATAGTCAAGCACAGACTGAAGCACTGAGAAGAAAAGGGCTCAAAGGGGCTGCCTCACAAAATAGGTGATATGTTTGTGTGTCACTTTTTTTTTCTTCTGGGTCTATCATATTTTTCTGGTGTATTGTTTTTTGAGAACATGGTAGCTAAAGACTTCAGGCTTGCGTGTGGCCATATACATGATGTCAATATTGTGATAAAGGAACTGCTTTCAAAGCTTCTTTAAAATTTGTCTGTTTTAAATGTACATTGTTAGGCCCATAAGATGGGTCTAAACTTTAAAACAGGTCAACAGAGAAGATACGTGGGGAAGTGATTTTCCAGGGATGCAAGATAGCTCTATATGAAACAGGCTGTTGAAAAGCCTCATTTTGGCAGTGTGATTCAGATATACTTGCAGACATGGTTTCACTTCATAAACCAGTGAGATAATGAAGCTTAAAGTGGATTTATCATTGCTCAATGGCCATCATTTCACAATTTGAAATATAATTACTCAAAGCTCCCATAGTGCACACTCCAAGTTGCACGCACCTCCCAGGTGAAAGGCTAGTGGTTGAAATGATTTGAAAGTACAGCATGATTGCATCAGCCAGGTGAGAGGCTGCTGTAGATGAGCTTCAGCCCTAAGTCAGCAGAGTGTGGTGTGGTACCAGCTGTGCTGGAAGTGGTATAGGGCCTTCCTGCGTCAGCAGAAGCCTTGGGAAGCATTTTGCCTGAGAAAGCTCCCCTGACACCTACTCTCTCTGCAGTTGTTTCCACATTTCCACAAAAGATGTAGCTGTCTCCCTTGGGGGAAACTTCCCTAGAGTGCCTTGAATGACAGACATATGGTTTTGTCCAGTATTTACAGGGATAATGCAAAATAGATGTGGGAAGACAAGGGAAAAAAATATGTGTATGTGTATGCATTAAGGCACCTAATATGACAAATTAATGTTCTGGAAAGACTAAAGACATTAGAAAGTGTTTGAGTCAGTATAAATGCTGCATTCATGAATGTGGACTCTTGCATGGCCCAATTTTTGTATTTTGCAAAGCAGTTTTCTCTGAGTTGCTTGGTACATCTGTTCAGGGAATTATAGGATAAGCAGGCAAAGGCGAAACAGCCGTAATTTTTACTCATGAGACCAGAAAGGCCCAAAACCAACTGCTCTTACAGTAGTGTGGACAAAGCTGTAATCCTCAGTTCCTTGCCCCTTATGGCCCTGAATTGAAATACCCACATTGGCCTGGTTGGTTTATCCTTTCACAGCACTGCACCAGAGAGCAAAAACAAGCCTGGTACAGCATTTGCTGCTGGTAAGAAGACAGATGCTGTGTGCTTGTTGCTCCAAGGGGAATGTAATCTATAAAGAAAGAATGCGCATCTGGGGATTTCAGCATTTCAAAAGGCACCAAAGCCAAGGATCCTGCATGCTATCCTCTTAGAAAAGACACAATATCTCCTCAGAGTACTTTTGTTCCATTCATTCCCTCTACACCACAGGACAGGGACAATACCTTTTGGTATGACTAGCATAAGTGTGTGTGAAAATTCAACTCTTTCAGAAGTTTGATTTCTTCACAAACACAAACAGCTGTTCACTCTAGTAAAGAGCTATTGAACACTTCTTTCTTTTATTCATTCTCTTACTGATTTTGCTAGATGTGCTGCAATAGCCTAGGACTGACCACGTGAGGTAGCAAAATAGAGTGATGACAGTGCTGAATTGTGAATGGAGAAGTCCAGTCACAATGTCATCAACCTACAGAATGCAGTCTTCAGTAGTGGTATGAAAGATGCTTTGTGAACCAATAGAAAAGCTGAGAAGGAACTAGATGGGTACAAAAGCTGACTCCAGCTATATATCCCAGCACTGCCTACATGAGATGTCATTACACTGAGCATTACAGCCTCAAATGATTCCTTAAAACCACAAAGCCTGCAACTGTTCATTTTCTGCATATTTCTCCCACATCAGTGGAAAATATATATTGAGGCAGACAAATACCATTTGAAATAGAAATAGTAATACAAATCTATTTTTTTAAACTGTTTTAATGATTAACACATACTTTAACTAGTTCTGTCCACTCTTTGTTTTTGCGCTTAAACTCTTTTATCTCCTCTCCAAGTTCAGAGCCCTACAAAGTTTCTGATATTGATTGGCATACATTAATGGTATAATTTATACAAGTTCTGGACTAAATACTGAAATTGTGTCTTGCTACTTCTGATGGATACTCTGTCCTGTAATTGAAGAAAATGCAACAGAAACCACATTGATAAAATAGATGAAAGACTAAGTCACTAGCACCTAATCTTTGTACAGCAGGCCACATATCCACATGGTTGTTCACCTCACCTCCCTGCAAATACAACTCTTAAAACATGTGAATATTTCCTGTTTCTGCTGGCTTCTTGATCAGCTCTGAGAAGCCCCTAGGAAAAGAGCCATTTCCGAGCAATAAATTCAGCCTATTCCCAGATGTCACTCTATGAGGGAAGAAACTATGGGTCCTGGTGGTGGAAGGCTGGTGGCCAAGTTTGGCTGATTCTGCACCAAATAATTTAGCCTAATCCTTATCTTGCCTTGGTGAGCCTTATCACAATCAATCCCACTAAAACTGGCCCTGTTTTTTACAGCTCTCTGACTGAAAGAAAAAATTCAAGCCACCCTACATAGATGAAAGTCTTGATATGTTTCTTCACATTATCTATATCACTCTGTAATAATATCTTGCTGTTTTGTGTACTTGTTTTAGTCTTTAGTGCTATATTAGATTTTCGTCATTGTCACTCTTTAATGGGCAGGGAAGTGGTACAGTGAATTTTATCTAAAGTGACATTGCCAGAAAGTTGTTTGCAGTATTATGAATAGAAGGTAGATTTTAATAGAGTTTTTTTAATGCACCAGTGTTTCAATTACAGAAGAATTTATGGGCTTGATGTTGAAGTTGCAGGAGGTGTCATATATAACATGTATTGTACAAGTTAGATGAGAAATTAACTGCTTTCTGTCTTGAGAAATGTAGGGATACAAGAAAACTGCTATTGCAAGCCCTAGGGGAAAAAAGTACTGTTTGGGCAGAACTTGAGAAATGTACTTATTGCCTCTTGTGACAAAATGCATGGTGCACAAGAAGATGTGTGCCTATGTCCCTTTATGTAGGCAAAATTTGCAGCTGTAGGTTTGCAAGGTGGAGAACGCTGATGCCAAAATAGACATTCATCCCAAGCCACAGAGTCTTGTCTTAGTAATGTTTGGTGATACCTTTTTTTTTTTTTTACACCTGATTGATTGACAGGGCTTTTGAGAGTATTCAGGATTTCGAAACCTTAATAAGTAGCTCCCCAGAGATAGTTTAATGGACAGAACTGCAACATGGCATCATACAGATGCCACTTTCGTCTATGGGATATTTTTAGAGAGGAATAATCTTCCTCTCTTCTCTATGATGTGTTCAGAAGAGTATCACTTGTTTGTTGCTTTTCCTGCAGATCATTTAACAGATTTGACCTATGAATAGAAAGAGAAAGCACTGTTGCATTATTTGCAAAAGCTTTGTTTAAAAATAATGATGGCAGCTAGTTTCTCTGAATTGAAATCCTATCTTAATTCTGCACTCTACGCGGATGCCAAATCCACTAGTACTCTTGGCTGACTGGAGTACTGTGGTTTCTTAGTGAGAAACTCAAAAGGTATTAGGTAAGTGCATACTTACCTGGAGGACCACGCATGAAAAGAATGTGAAATGATTCAAGTGTTTCTTAAGAACAAGTCAGTATAATATGCAGATTTAATTCTAGAAGACCACAATTTTGACCATAATACAGGGTTATGTTAGTAAAACAGTGCATTTCTGTGCTGATCTTGTTATCAAGCATGAAGAGACAAAGTGCACTTTCCCATTTCCAGTGAGATAACTGATACAAAGCAGAAGCTCTTGGGTTTCACTGGTCTGTGAAGGATGGAGGCTAACAGTTGTTGCTGCTGGGTTACCTGGTACCTGAAGCCTCTTTCAGTTAGTTCACTTTTTGGATTAAGTGGAAGTAAGACATAAACAAAGAAAAATTTAAAATATGGAACATAATACTAGTGAGTTAGAGGGGAAATGGGCAGCAGCTGAACTTGGGAGCGATTTATTCCTAAATGTTCATAAAATCGCAGTTTAACCCTTGAAGCTTAGGTGAGAAATACTGAGAACAGATTTTTTTTTTTTGTGTGTGTGTGTACTTACTGATGTTTCCAGAGGTTTTAGTAATGGATTTCACAGGTTTCACTTAATTGCTCTCTGTCTGGGAAAACAGCCATGAATTTGTGACTGATTGGAAATCCAGATGCAAAGTTGAGCCTTTTTCTTTTTTTTCATCTAGGATCCAGTGAATGCACTGAACAGTTAAGGGAAAGTACAAAGTGTTCCTGAGGGAACATTTGGGGAGGGAGGGGTGTAGACTGTCTCCATTTTAGCAAGCAAGAATGTCACTAGGACTTAAAAAAACCCTTACAATGAAATATAGAATTTTTTCTGAAGGAAATTTGCCATCATTTTTTATAAAGAATGACACAAAAAGTTGTGTTTGTCTCAGAAAAGGAAATTAATGTGGGAATGTTTACTGCACTGTTATTAGCTGCCTTGCTTGCTTTCAAAGTGCTATAGCACATCCAGTTGGAAATGTCCATTTGGACATCCTGAAGGAAGGACTACTCTTATGACTTATTCTGGAGAACAGAGCAGCGTGGCACCAAAGCAAAGAGAGAGCAAGCAAAGGGTGGCAGCCTGATTCATCTCCGTGTTAACATGCCAGGCCTGCCTCCCCAATCCTCTTGTATAGTTATTTATGCTTTTAATGTATATGAACAAGGGACTCTCAAGTAACAGAGTAGATCCCAGAAAAGGAAGATACGGAAAACTTTATGTACGTGTTTTACAGAACAACACCTCAGTGCATGATCCAACTATGGGTTAAAAAATGTTGAGACTTTTGTTTTTTAGTATAAAGCCAGTTCTATTGTGTATATAGGTTAAAATAAACTTTGATGTAGTATTTGTGTACCACTTTGTATCTTTTGAGTCACAGAGTCACAGAATCAGTACAGTTGGACAAGACCTTTAAGATCAAGTCCAACCACTAACCCCACTCTGCCAGGTCCATCACTAAACTAAACCAAATTCCTCAGCTTCTAGAGGTTCTTCAGTGACCAATTTCTTTGACCTTCACAGGAAACTGTGTCATGCCATATACTAAGCCTTTAAAATCATTTAACAGATACACACTCTAGGAGCTTCAAGTGTGTTTCTACGGATTAGTTAAAGATTAAGGGCTGCTGCAACCTTGTACGAGAACCAGAAATGTGTCTTTGAAACGTGAGAGCCTTTGCTAACTTTGCAAATCAGCATTTTACAGCGTTTTCTAGTATTCCCATTTTGTATCTGTTGTGCTGAGCTCTTTCAAGTGCCACTTGCGCTCCTGCTCCAAAGGGATACCCTGTGTAGGGTGGATAAGGGGTGCCTGCCCCTGGAACGGAGTGAAAAACCTAGTTCTCATGACAGGAGAGAAAGCAGAAATACCTGTTCTCCTTTCCTCTGCTCTCTCTGCCCTCTCTGCTCCTTCAGTTTTCCTCTCTTCACCTTACAATAAGGTGCATCCTGGGTCACGATCTGGCCTTTTTTCCTCTCTATCATCAGTCCTCTGGCAGGCCCAAATTCTATTCTGCTTCTAGAAACTTCTGAATTAGTGCCACCTCTTCCCATTTGCTCATGTCTTTCTGCAGCTTCCCGTCTTCACATGACTACCTTGTCTACAACCTTCTCTGTCATGACCACAAAACATAATTTGGCACTTTGGGTGTGCTGAGAGTGATGCTGAGGCTTGGCTCTCTCTGTGTCACAGATTAGCATGAAGCAGGCTGGGGCCCTGTAGCAATGGGACAGCAGAAGGTAACCATCTCTCTGAGTGCTTCTGTTGCTTCATAGAGTTTGTGGGGCTGCTACAGGTATGTACTGTCTGTAGTGGTAACTGTGCACGAGAATTGGAAGTTGTAAACTGAAAAACTAAAGTTCTGTGGAAATACAGTTATGAACCTTATGATCTCCTTTTTAAGCTACTATACAAGTAAATAGCCTCCATTTGTGATCAAATTTGCCTACATTTTACCTATCATAGGAAGCGTGTAATCAGAGTAGCTCTTTTGGGCTCTCAATGGATTACAGAGATTGGGGTTAATACTGCCAAGACAAAACTTTCTCTCCTCAAGTTGTACTTGAGGTACAGCTCAGAAGTTAATGATGCTGCTGTAAAACAGTTCCAGCTGCGTTATGTTCCTCCTGCCCTTGCCTTGCCCCATTAGCTAACAAATCCTCCGAGAATTGCACCAAAGACAAGTTTCTTCACCAACTACTTCAGCATGAGTCAAAGGGCGGATGGATGTGTCTCTGAAAGTCCAACACCAAGGAGGAGGTCCCTACTAAAAACACAATTATAATTGTGTCAATTATATGTCCGGACTACTTTGCAAAATGCTGTTAAAAGATGGCTAAGTTTTATTGCAGGAAAAGGTCAGAAATGGCTTCTGCATTTTGTTAACAAAAAAGAGTCTTCATTTGCAGGTAGGGGATTGTTGTAATTGGTAAGAAGTCTAATGATAGTAGATCCCCATAGTAATAGGGTTTACTTTAGAATAATATTTTGTTACTGGAACAGCAGAGAAAATACTCTATGAATTGAGACCCTCTACCAATAAGAGCTGTAAGAGGCATTAACCTTTGCAACTGATTTTAGTCATCTGTGACCTGATTATGAAAATCCTAGGCTTTTGCAATCCACTTGGAAATAATAGGCTGGGCATGAGAATGCTGCTATAAGTTGATGATTATATTTTATCCTGTCTTCTATGACCCTTGGCCTATTTAAAACAAATATCAGATGAACTTTTCTGTGTTGTTTCATCAGCAAAGGAGACTGGATATTTTAATGAGCATTTAATAGGCAGCTTCATGCTCCAGCTGCGATTCAGGAGGGTGGATCAAAATGATAGTCAAGGTGGAAATGTACTTCATCTAACTGTGAGCACAGGACTTGCTTGAGTGTGAGTTCAGCCCAGTCACTGAGGCTCCCTCTATGGGCAATGGACAGGAATTCCACCCACTCTAAGCAGCTGTTTGCAAAAGAGATCAGTTGTCCCCTAGAGATTTCTGATTTTCTCTGTATATTACAAGAAAGCATAAATCACTAGATTATGCCTAGGCAACTTCGACAAAGCCTAAAAGGTTAGGGAAAATTAATTCAGCTAGGTAAAGAATAAAGGTGAGTTGAGATCTAACTATATGCTATTGTTCTATGGAGTACTGAGCAGTGCTACTTTAACAGTCTCAAAATGCCTCGCTGCTGAAAAGTAGTCTAAAACTGAGCCAAATCAAACAAAAATGGAACCGAGGAGAAACCAAGAACTTGAACCAGACCTAGTTCAATCTTGGACAACCCACTGACAGAAGATACATACCCCAGAGAAAGGTAACTAAATGATGCTACTGCTCAGTAACTGGGTTTTGATAATACTTCAATGGAGCTAGTAAATTGGAATTTTAGGCCTAGTGTTTTTTCCACATGCGTTTTTGTTTAGGAGAACAACATGCTTCACCTGTCTGATCAAAGGATAGACTGACTCTTTTTTTTCCCTCTCCCTTGGAAGATATAACATTTAATATATTTACAGACGTCTTTAGGACCTAAGAGGTGATCAGTTCCTGCTGCATATCCCTTGTATGCCCATCCTGTCCTGATACTCATCCAAGGCACCTGCCTAGTTTCTTACTGTTCTCTTGCTGCAAGTCAGGAGTGTTTCATCCTTGGTGATGTCCTCATGCTGAGGAACATTGTATCTCTCCACACTTCATACCACCACACCCACTAGGTTTTCATTGGAGGCTTCTCAAGGGGGCTATCAATACGGCACAATACTCCTACAGCACTGGAATGGTCTAATGGAGAATAGGGGGAAATCGTTAAGATTACATCATGGCTCCAGGCTATCCGAATCTCGCAAATCTGGAAAGCAAATGTTGAACTCAGGAAAACCTTCATGTCGCCCATTGTTAAGTGAAGGCCTGGGAGAAAAATGAGCAAATACAATGTGTGTTTTTCTAAATATTGTTCATCTACTCAGAATAAATGTTCTAAAAATGCTCTCATGGAAGAATAGTGGATATAATAGATGCATTTTTGTTGGGACACATTCATTAGCATGAGGAACTATCCATTTCCTGATGATTTCCTCTTTTACTAGTACATATTAAGCCTTTCCAAGCATGTTTACCTTGTTCCCTTCTGATCTGTTCACTGAGGAGAAGCTTTTTAAATGTCTTGTTTGGAGGGCATGCGAGGAGCCTTACATCGATGAATCACTGAGAAGGAAATATCAGTGTTTTCTTGCAGAAGTGTCTGCTGAATGGAATTTTTTGAGGGCCTTTGGCAACACCTTGCTGAAGGCAATACTGATTTCAGACACAAACAAGGGAGATGAAACTTTGTTCAGAGGGAAATGATATAATATACCATGGTGGCCAGAATGTATCATTGTCTTCATAATAAATTAAAATACAGAACTATTAATTTCCTAGGTAATGACAGACATGTCGACTTTTAGGTTCAAGCTTCATCTTGAACAATACATCAAAAGAGATCATTTGTCTTCTATATTTAACTTCCAGATTTTTTTTTCTTGCACAGAAATTGGTAGGAGATTTAAATAGGATGTGAGGATCCTGACATTTTCCTCAGCTAGGGTTTTTTTCAGATGCTTTTGAAAGTGCTCTGAGCTAGAAGAATGTGACTGCATGGGCATAGCATATCTTCTGCAACTTTGCTGCTGACCATCACTCTTACTTTTCAGTGATGATATCTGTGAATCAGTACTTTGGGCATGTCACGCCCAGCTTTCCCATCATTATCAAGATAAAAAATGTCCCGCAGGCAACTGTCCCTTGGACTCATCTCAGCTACTCATGGGTTCTTCCACACCCTGCCTCATGTCCTCGTTTGCTCCTTACCTTCCACTCACAAGTTTTCTACTTCTTTCATGCCCTTTTGGAGAATGTGACTATAGATTCTGCTGTGAGACTGGAGGATCCGATGCAAGCAGCTAAAATGAGCTCTATCAGGCCCCATTCTGGTCCTTTAGATTACCTTCTACATTTTCCCATCTCTTGGACATCTGAAATTTTCTTCCTTGCTCTTGTGGTTCATAGCATCTGATGGAGGAGATGTGCTCTGCATGGGCCCCATGCCTACTTTTTGTCAAAGCTCATTGTAAACTTTTCTGTACCTTTGTTCCTTGCCTATGGCTTTTTAGCTTTTCCTTAGTTTCCTTCTTAAAAGAGTATCCTAAAGTGTATTCTCCATTCTCTGGGCCTGCTCCTGGTCTCTTCTCTTTGTTTCTATCCAGGCTGTTCTCTTAAAACCCAGACTTAAGTTTCATACTCTGGCTAACCACTTTCTCTAGTGAACAGGAATACAATATAGTCCAATATCCAATCTGTAGAAATTCTCTTTCAATAATGTTTTACTTTGCTCCAGAAATAAATCAGTGTCCGTGAAATGCAGCTATCTTGTACCGCACTGATGAGTTGCTGATCTATTGATAGGATGAGCTGTTTCAAATAACAGCCAAAATGAAAATTTTGTCTCTAAGGACTGCATCTGCTTTCAGGTAAAATTGCTTCATTATCCTTCTTTTCTTTTCTGTGAATTTTTCCAAGGCCTGTCATCCATCAAGGGTAGCTGATGAATGTCTCTTGTTCCAACAATGAATTTCTCTTGTTCCATGTTTCAGGATGAGGTTATAGCTCTGAAATGTCTGTGCCAAATCATTTCTCATTATAAATATTTTCTCTTACAGCTTTAAAATTGTATGATCCTGATTATTCTCAATGAGATAGGAATTTAGAGGTGTGGACTCCTTCCTCTTAGATATTTTTAAGAACAAATCATGGAAAGTCTCATAGGAAGGGGTAGACTAAGCGCTCGTTACTGTTCCTATTTGTTTACAATATCACTGAGGGTAAAAGTGGTTTCTGTGAATCTCGAAGAACTCAGAGGCCATCTCTGGAATAACTGGTGACACTGCTCTCACTGACTTGAGATCACCTGGTACACAAAATGTGCATTATCGGGCATTTGTTCTACTCTTCACTTTAGACTGGTCAGTTCAGTGAAGCCATTCTAAAATAACCCAATAGATGTAAATGTCTGTAGGTAAAGTCCTTGTGTGTAAATTGAACCTGATCTGCATTCCAGTGTTCCTGCTTTGATATGCTTTTCTCCTTACCTGCAAATATGCTGCACCACTGCTGTTAAATTCAAATATACTAATCTTTCTGTTCATCAGTGTTACTCAGAACTTCCTCCTACCTGAGAAACATTCCCAGGCACTGAGTGCCTGCTGTAACTTTGAAATTACAGTAAGTCAGAGGAGCCTTTGGTAGCAAAATATCACTCTTCCCTTTCCCTTCACATCAGGTGCGGGATTTGCATGTTCTGCAAATCAGCACCAGGCTGCTGAGGCCAGAGGAATGATCTGCTCAAATCCAGGTGAATTCCTGAGGGAAGCTGGTCGCAGAGAAAGACATTTAAGTGACTCAGAGACTGTGTTTTATTTACCTTCTTGCATATTTCCTCAGTTCCATCTTCCTATAAATATAGAAAAAGAGCTTATTAAAATTTAAAAGAATATTTGATAATCTTCTCTTTCCCAGCTTCCTGCCCTCTCAGACAGCTTGTAATTTGTCTAAAATTTACAATCAAAACACATAGCTACCATAATAAATAGGAAAGGTTTCCTGCCTCTACTGGGCCCTGTCCAAAACTTTCTGTTATTTCACAGGGACAGGTCCACTGAACAGTGAGAGTGTTTCCATGGCTATCGTGCTGTATGGATAGAAGCAAATAGCGTTTGCAGGGAAAGCTTTAGTAAGTTGTTGTTAAACTAGTTGATATAGGTGGAAAAATTGGGTAATGTTTCCAGCTCAAAATCCCTTCTTCAGTTCAGCATAAACCACTATATTCCACCTATACAGATATATATGAGTTTTGGTTGTTTGTTTCAAATCTCTTACTGATGGGAAAGGCTATATGTGCCTGAGATCTGTGAGGAAACAACAACAAAAAATCACTGCTGTTGATCATTCAAGCTATCAGCTTTGATTATTCATCTTCATAAAAAAACCCCTTTGCCTTTCAGATTGCTCCTCACTCAAGGATCTCGGGTTTACCCAGAAAAGTTGAGACAAATGCATTTCCAAATGAAATGAGTACTGAGGTGTATGTGACCCAGTCAAGACTCCCTTGAATGTTTTGTGAAGGAATCCCTATGCCTGCCACTGGCAGCCCTTTGCTTCTTGACTATTTCCTGTAAAGTTGAACTTATTTTCTCAGTACTGTAATGTCTTTGTAACATTAGGCAAGAATAGCCTGTACAATTCTATTACCACATACTCAGCAAGTATTACCAGGCAAGAAAAAAAGAACAACCCTTTGAGTACTAGGAGAAAGGTTATTCTAGTTCTTTGGAAATCTTTTCTGTTTCTTCTTTGACCTAGCAGAGGTCAAAAACTGTGCAGTGGTTTCTTCAAGCTTTTGCAACCATGAGGAAGTCTGGCAGAATCTCAAGTGCTGAATGCATAAGGGCGGCTTTTTGAATTCACTTGATAAAAGTGTTTGGAAACAAGATAACAAAAGAAATGAAGCAGCACTAGTGATATTCACTTCTTGTAAATGAAGGGTCAGGGCTGTGGCCTGCGGTGGGAAGGTGAGCGTGGAGCACTGCTCTGTGAGACAGAGGGAAGGTTATGATACGGCAGAGTGAGGCACATCTGGAGTTTCAATCAAAGAAGCAGAAGAACATCAGAGGGCAGAGAGCTATTGAAATGTTGCTGGCTCCTCCTGTTGCAGCACATGATGCAGAATGTCATGAGGAAAGTGCTTCATCTCTAATGTCAAATATCTTCTCCTGCATGTGCAGCTGGCAAGTGGTCCCTCGGTTCTTGCACAAAATTGCAGCTCTCCTTTACTTTGGCCACATAAAGATATCCCTGTCGTGAACACATGGTGGACTCAGTCCTATCAAGTGTACAGACTGTCTGGTACTGATACACAGAAACCTCTTAAACAGAGGGGTGTTTTTTAAAGGCTTGGGAGGGGGATATCCTGTACTCCATTCTTTTTCTCTGCAGCACTTCTGGCCTCCTCCTTCCACTTCCACACCCTGAGCTCAACTTTATAAACCTTTTGAACTATTTTAAAAAATGTACAACTTGTCCTCAAAGACATAGGAAATTACATTTGATGGCCTATTGTATAAGAATTTCCATATTTAGACAAAAATCAACAGATACAATCTCTGATTTCCTTTCCCCTATACTCCTCATATTTGCCTCTTCTTGCATCACTTGGTTTAGCTGCTGCCACATTGTAGCAGAAGCAGATGCCAGCAATTAGAAGATGGATTTAAGACTGAGGAGAGCTGCGTTCAAAGGGCCTGCCTGCTCATCCAGCTACCGTGTGCTCACTCTGGACTGGGTCCTTCAACCCAGATCACATCTGGCGTTTCTGATGCTTTGTAATGCTTTTAAGGGTACTTCATAGATAAGCTTCTATTCAGCAAAAATATATCACATATAATAAAATTTTGTCTCCCTGGTTTCAAAGCAATATTTTCAGGACTCAGAAAAATAGAGGTTAGTGATATTAGACTGAATCAATTCTGTAAATAAACTCTGAAAAGGGCTTATAAACATACAATTCGAGTTCCTTGTGGTTAACTATTAGATATAATCATAGTACAAGTTTTCTCAATGAAGATAAACTCAGCAACAATACTGGTCAAGGAAGGAACTAATTATCATGAGCTCAATAACTTTACAGAAGCAAAACCCATTGTAGAATGGCTGCAGAGGAATGCTACCAAGCAGAACAAACCCAGAAAAATATGTTTAAAAATTAATGAACTAAAAATCAAGCTTTACAATTTTAAAAGATATCCATTGAGACCTTGAGAAGTATGACTCTAGCTAATTTTAAAGCCAAGAAAATAAAATGAAAGTAAGACAACAGCTACAATTTGTCATTACCCCTTGAGACAAGACTTTAGTCCTTTGTCAGTTTAGACAAGAAGAGTCATTCTCATAACAAGTTTCCAAACTGTGAGAGGGACTCTCTTCAAAACAAAGGACACTTGCAAAAATCCAGCTTCTACTCCACCGGCAACACAGCCTTGCCTTTCACAAAACAAACACACATTTCTGTATCTATTGCACACATAATTTCATCCTTGGGTGGCACTTGTGAGAAAATGTCTCTCACACAGCAGATAACAGTCACTTTTTAAGGCACAAATTGAAAGGTCCTACACTTTAACACCCAAAGTGATGCAGATTCCCAGCTCCTAGTGGCAGGAGTTCCAGTGTGACTGAAACCAGACTTTTCACAAAGTGTTGTTTGAGAACATTATAAATTAAGTAGTTAATGCTTTTTGTTATAAATCTTTCTACTAGCTTAAACATTTATGACAGTCTTCACTGTTTACAAAGCACATGAAAAGCTTGTGAACTGGCTAATGTTTTGTGTAGTATATGAACTCATAATATGCAGGTTCAGCTAACTTAACCATATTTTCCATTGTCAGCCTTCTGGCTTTTTTTTTCACTGGTCTACAAAGAATATTTTGCACTATGAAAAACCCATGTAACTACAATGTTTGTATTCACATGGAGAAAATTATAAGCACATGAAAGTAAAGCACATTCCTCGTGATCTTTACACTGCTTGAAGATTAAGAATACAATAGATTAAAAGAATCCAGGAATAAATTGGTCCCTGGGGAGCATTCACATTATTTGTGTAAGTTTATGCTGCTTTAATATAAGAATCACAAATAAAGCCCTAACAGAAATGTTTGAAATATTTTCCAAACACTCTCATTATATGGCCTCACTCCCTTTTGGAATTCAGATTTTAACAGTAGAGCTGATTAGAAGAGTTTGTGCAATGCATTGTTTAAAAAAAATTAAAACCTAAAAAAATCCGGGTATAGTCTGTGCACAGTAAGGCAGTTTCAACTATGCAGTTTTACAAAAGCTAGGAAAACATTACCAGAAAGTCAGTTTCCAAAGAAATAGAACCCCAAAGCAAATATTTAGCCCTTTTCTTTCAGCATTTCTGCAGCTTGACTTCTTGTAGATGATCTCAAAGTCTCTAGTAAATACTTGGAGCTACATAAGATAAGTTTAGTGTAGTTAAGTTGATTGGTGCAATCTGGAAAGCTTGACCATCAACTCCTTCCATCAAGAAATCACAACCATCTTATCATATGAAGCAAAATCTCATATCAAAAGATGAATCACTTTGAAATAAAAGATCAAATTCCATTTTTAGATCATGTTAAAATACAGCGACCAAATGTTAGATATTAAAAACTGATCCAGTAGTTGCCATCAGAAAAGCGATAAAAATGAGCATTAACAGAAAACCACAGGTGACATACTTCAGAAAGAGTTCTTATGACCTTTTTACTATGATACCAGTTTGAAATTCCATGATATTGGAAAAATTAAATTTATCTGACGTGGTCGAATGTGCAGAAGATATTTGCCCTGAAAGAAAATTCCGTTTATTTATGCCTACTTGGCCCTACGCATGTACTGCCAGAGTATGTGTTCTCCTCCCTCATTTTTAAGACGTTTTGGATGACTTTAAGCCACCCTCTCTCATAATCCAGGCAACACAAGATGACCTAAGGTCCAAATATTGTTATTCCCTCTGCAAGTTTAGAAATCAGTTAATTCATCTGACCACAAGATTGGGCACAGTATTCTCTTTGGACACAGTACTGGTGCCTTCAATCTGATTAAAAAACTTCTTTGACTATTAGACTTCACAGCCTGTTAACATCAGTGGGCACAAGTGAATCACAGCTCTCTTTGCCCATTGGTGTCCTTTGAATGAGAATCTACCTTATGAATGCCTGTGCATAAATTTAGTTTTTGGTCAGCATTGCTTTGATGATTTCTGCATGAAGCTCCATTTTGTGGTGTAGACAATCCTATGTTAGCTAATACAAAGACAGCTTGCAAAACAGCCGTCATGAAATGAAGTCAGTGTTATAATCAGATGTTGTTAGCAATAAAGACCTAATTAGACTCTAGTCCCATGTGTGGTGCCAAATCCAAATAATCTCTTATGCATGCGTTTTTATTGTGCAGCATATTTAATGGAATCCTTTGGAGCAATCTAGGATTCACATCCAGATGATTATACCCAAATCTCCTTTAAGAGTTAAATCCTCAAATGCTGTGGCCAGAAGGAAACTTCAAAGCAGAAGTGCTGGCAGCTTTACCTCCTGTGCAGCTTAAGGAGCAGCAGGTCCACACCGCCCTGGCAGGAAGTGCCTGGGGAGCAAGCTTAGCATGTCAGGGAGCACAGTGTGTGCACCTTGGCAAGCACTTCCCTCCATCCAGCCACAGACGCTTCCACAGGATCCTCACCCTCCTGGCAAATATTATCCCTGGGACTGCAGTAATGCTGCTGTGGCTGTGAGCAAGCAGAGGAGGTGTGTGTGGCAGTGCTATATGTCTTACAAAATCCACTGCAAGCCTATTTCTTTTCTTCTTGCTGACAAAGGAAAAGGAGGAGAGAAAAAAAAATACAGAAATGATGTGTATTCAAATTCCACCTTACTGACAATCTGTGCCTATGCAATAGGCAATATCCTAGTAAATTAAATAGGACCAGAGCACAGGCCCAAGCACTCATACAGGCTTGTTCATGCATGTCAAACTCTCACAATACTGTCTTCATCTATCTGGTGCTTCTCACATCACAGTTCATGGAGGCATCATAGGCCATGAGTAATCTCTGCTTGGCAAATTAGATATGGCCCCCTAGTTTGGGGGGACAGTAGCACTGAAGCCTGTGCATGCTAGCCCATATCCATTCCTTCACTGCCAGAGAGCAGTTGCTGGCCCTTTTTATCATTTAGCACAGGTGCAACCCTAGAGACCCAAGACAGTGCTACAGTGCTGCCATTCATAAATATCAGGGCCATAATTTCAGATAATTGACATTTGTCTTGGCTTAATTAATCAGCAGAAGGAAACAAGGGGTAAGAATAAAAACAGAAAAAATACTCCAGCAGTTTTCAATGCACAAAGAGTATGTGTGTCACAACACTATGGTTCATGCTTAAATGAGTAGTTAGTGGATTGATATCCAGGGTAGTTTTTATTGTGAAAAATTGTGTCCAAACCGCTAACAATCATGACTGCTTTAAAAAGCCAACTAAGAAATGACACATTTGACTGATAAGATGGCCAAATGCAACAAAGATTGCTTTAAATGACTGTAATGTATATCACACCAGTCTGATTCATATGTTAGAGTTAAAGGCAATGCCATGTTTTATTACACCAGCAGGCAAACTTTTGTCATAAATCATGCCAGAGGAAGGGAGTCTCAATGCTCTCAAAGGATATTTCTGATTTGAGAACTTATTGGACCCATGTCTATGAACACTACCAGTGCTTTTCTTCCAGTATTCTTTGGAAAATGCTAAAGGGAGAAGAACAAGCCTGATGGGAAACGAGACTTCTGCAAAATAATCATTTTATACTCTCAAACCATTTTTTAGAAGGCAAGAGCATATGGACCCAAATTTTATACCTACAGAAAGTATTTCAAGTGATACACCAACATATCTATCTGAGGAACAAATTAGGGTAAACTAGTCACAGATTGTACAAGGGGATTTAAAATGAGGCAGAGGTGCTGAAATGGCTGGTTTCAGATATGAGCACGTACACACAGTGATCTGAACAGTGTTTCGGGCAGCCTAACCTTAGCAGTGGGAAACATGATCAGGCTTGATGACCCTGTCTTCTTCTGGCAGAAGTTAAGTACCTCCCTACTTCTTTGGGCAGGGATTTCCTTTGTTGCTGGATACGTTTCAGCTCTGAATAGGTAATCATGTAATTTTCTAAGAATTACAGCCTGCTTGAATTTCACTGAAGTTAGGGAGCAGGGCCTTTTGGTGCACTTTTTATGAGTTCAAAGAAATTAAACACACAACTTGTACTAGATGGAAGTTCATTGAAACCTGACAGCAAGATGTCTTTCAATATTTTTTTTTCTAAGATACTTGTGTTCTTTTCTTTAAAAAGCAAGGGTGATTTTTCCTCATTTTATTTCAAATCTCCTTGTTTCTGGGAGGAAAACACTTTTAGCTAGCCTGGATAAGCAGTCTGGTAGCATATTAGAGAAGATGCTTTTGTGGAGGTAGAATTTCAGCAATGAATATGGTTTTGCTAAAGTCCACAGGGAATTCTTGACGTTCAAAAAGTTGCACACCTCCCCCCCCACCCTGCCCCCAGCTTTTAAAGATTTTTCATCCCCATTAAGGTTCATACACTATCCTGAGAACTTCACTAGGAATTTTGTCTCTGACTCAAGAATTCAAGACCATGTTCCACAGAGTTAAGTTCAGCAGAGACTGTTCTCATTCTTTCACTGCACATGGGTGGTATGTTTACATCTACCATGGACATTTCTGACCTGTTGTGCTTTCTGCTTTGCAGATATAGAGGATGAAAAAAATAAATAAGGAGCCTATGTGCAGGTCTTCCTATTACTTTAATGAACAACAAAATGTGAGCTTTTTCTTCAGGATGGGGTTTTATTTTTCCCTAAAGGTATTTTCAAGGTTGTTGTGTGAAAATTGAGTTAACAGTTATATTTGCTGTACAACACTACTGTGTTCAGTGCAACTGAAAATCCTGCAGTCCGCATTAACTTTGTCATACCAGGAAGTTTACTGAACTATCAGGAAGACCTGAAATTATTCTGTCAGATGAGCTTTCCTGGACTTTGAGATGGAGAGAAGAGCAAAATGTCAGAACCAATTCTAGTAGCAGAATCTCCATTTTACAAGTGGATAAAGTAAGGCATAGAAAGTTGACTAACAATTTGATCTTTCAAGCTACTGTCCATCTTTAGCTTGTAAAAAAATAATCAAGATCAGATGTGATGCAGACTTCCAAAGTCATCTTTAGTCTATGGAAGATAAAGAGAGAACAATTGCATTCTTCCCTTCATCTTTTGCGGAATTCAAGAACTTCAGGAAGCTAAGAGGCAAGCAGGGAAAGAGAAGCAAACAACCATGGTTTTCATGTGGTCACAAAAATTTTCGATCCGGTGGATATTGAGATCCCAGAATGGTGGTGAGACCAGGTGTATAAAGCAATTCAGAAAGCAGCCAGATTAATTCAGGGAGGGAAGCAGCTAAAAATGTGAATGTGAGCTTTAACTCCAGCAGTGCCTCATTTGAGGATGTCTGAAGGCTGGGAGGATGTGCAGGGAAAAGTACCACTTGGTACTTGTCCCTGCTTACTCATATGTGTGTTCCTTTGCCTCCATAGGTAGCCACTACTGGAGATCGGTTCCCTAAATGCACTTTCAATCTGATCCAGCACAGCAGTTCCCTTCTTAGCTCTAGGTAAGCAATGCTTATATATAGATTTATTTTAAAGCACTTTTATTGCAAAAGTGCTGTCAAATAATTTCTGAATTATTTGAATAACTTCTTTTCCCATCCCTAGTAAGGGATGCCAGGGAGTATTTGCTGTTCAGCATTTGTGAAAGTGCTGATCTATAGATCAGATACTATTCTGTTCCTTTGCTGCCTGGGGAGGGGGCGGGGAAGAAAAGTTGCAATAAACTCAAAGCTGTCTCATGAGGGCTGCAAAGATCAAATGCTTTTTGTTTCCCCTTTTTGCCCACAATAGCCTGCTTCATAAACTAGCTGCAGTAGGCAGTGACACAGCAAGTGAATTCCAAATCACTCTGAGCTTTGTTTGACCTAGCAGTCAATATAAGACAGAGACACAACTGCATTATAACTTCCTTCCCACAACACAGCATTGTTTGGAAGCTGCCCAAAGAATATTATACCACTGACTACATTCTTAGCCCAGTGGGTATTGGTAGCCCAGAAAATTGATTCCCTCATTTGTAAGTTAGAAACCTTCCTGTTTTGTACCCAGACCCTTAAGCTCTGCTGACTTTCTAGTTCCATTAAAGTCAATAAAAACAGAAATATCCTTATAAACTGATAAATTTGATGTCAGAGAATAAAAATGTTCTTAATAGGAACTTTACACAGTTTTTACTGACAGTTAATGAAATAGCAGCCACGGCTTTGAGTGTTTGCTTATTTAATGTTGCCTTCCTCCTTCTTTCCTCTGCGTTTTGGTCCTCAAAACGAATACATTTAGCCTTGTTATCTTTCAAGTAGTATGACCAATATGAGTACACAATCACTGAAAATAAGGCACTGGCCATGGGTTTATATGATGGTGACAGGTTATATGATTTTAGTAACGTTGTATCAGTGAAAACCATTGTTCACGGAGTCAAGAGTATTATAAACCCTTCCTGTACTCTAAAAAAAGGCAACAAAGGCACGAAGTGCAGGTTACTGATTGCATTTTCAAGGTTAGGTACATGCTGAAATGCTTCACTCTTTCAGAGCTTAAGACTGTAAGACATAATGTTGAATCCCACCTACCAAAAATATAATTCAGGATAATTCATGAAAATTTAATTGTGTAATTAATCCTGGCTACTACACAGATTAGGGATTATAATCCTGACACAAATCTCTCCTTATCTAAGGCCAAACAGCCTTTGGGCCGGATACAAAACCCACTGAGGACAGCAGGAGTCTTCTCATTGACTTCAATGGGTTTCCAACCAGGCTGTTTGCCATTGTCCATTTATAGGTAAGTCTTGTTACATTTTTTTTGTATTTTTGCAATATCTTAAAAGCTGCTAATAAATCACATATAGGTATAATGAAAAGCATTTACCAAGGGAGTGAAATGCTGCTGATGAGGCTGGGAACAGGAAGCCCATGTTTGGTGCTGAGAGCAGCTTCCCTGGGGCAGGGCTCCAGGCTCACAGCGCATATCCAAATCCCTGCAAAAGGAGAGAGGAACTGGGTCCTCCCCTGTTAGAACAAGCCATCAAAATGATCAGGAAATGGCTTTCAGGCCTGGCTCCTCTTAGCATGTGTTTCTATGAGGGTGTCCAGCTTTAACATCCAATCCTGAGAGCAGTCCTAAGAGACTGGGCGGCGGGCTCACTGGTTTCCTTTGCTTTCCAGAGCTGTTGCTTGCACCCCACCCTGTGTGAAATATAACCTCAAAAAGGAAAGTGGGTTCATTTTTATCCCAGTGTCTGCTTCAGGCTTCAGGAGAAGTGCAGAGACTTTGGTAGCGGAGTGCTCCCCATGCTCCAAAATTGTTTCACAGTGGTCCATATGAGGTTAGGATGGGAGACGAGAATAACATTTTTCAAATTGAAATATGACTTGAACTTAAGTAAATAACTGCAATCATGTGAGCTTACTAATAAAGACATGACACCTTTGGGGATTGCAGCAGTTCTTGCTTTGCAGTTCAAAAACGACACGTAATGTGAGTCTGTACAAGTACTCTGCCATCAATATCTGATTTGGAAAGTAATTTTTACTTATTTTGACTAGTCTTTATGGAAGACTGTAAATAAGTATCACAAGTAGAAATGAATTTCTAGCCATGAAGATTTATTAACCCAGGTTTAAATAGAATGCTGATTCCACAGCCAGCACAATAGTGATAAAACATTACTGGGTATCTCCCACCTGCAATCACAGTACTTTTATTACATCACTGTGAGACAGAGGAGCAGATTTACAGGTCACTTTGAGAATAAGGTTTTGAATGTTGGCGTTTATCCAAAGAAGCCAGCACCACTGCCTGCTAACTCTAGCAACGTTTCGTTGCCCCAGGAAAGCATAGCTTCCTTACCTGACATTTTTTGGCATCATTTGAGCACACAAAAGCACAGAGCTTCCTAGGAACTAGAGAAAAGGTGAAACTATGACCTTGTGGATGTTTAAATGTAGCATTAAATGATTGTTTAGGGCTCTCTAATTTTAAAAGGAGGTGTACTGCCTGCCAATCACTTGGCAGCCATGAAAAAGCAAAGCGGATATTTCACTTTTCCCATCCTGTCACTGTTTGAGTTTTTTTTGGAGCTGTCGACTTCAACTCTGAAGAGCAAATGTACTGTAAGGATGCATGTATGCACGCATTTCAGACCTCTTAGTACTGCATAAGTCAAATGTGTTACACATTTTGGAAGAGGTGGTATCTTAGAGAAAGGATTAAAATGATCCTCTTTTGCAAAGTATTGCTTGGCCTAGGGGAAGTGTCTCCAACAGAAAAGCAGGAGCTCTAACTGGCTTTCCCCAATTGCAAGTTTGGGGTCATTGTTTTCAACAGTTTTCTCTGACCATGATCTCATGGTTATGACATAGGCAGACCAAGAAAATGGCTTTTCAAAGCTAGTCTGGCAAGACCTGGCTCTAGGGTACCCATCCTGACTTCAGATACAGAAGTATTCAGAGAAGCTGTGCTGAGACTGTGCGTGTACCTCTCTGGTTGTGGTTTTAATCAGCACATCACAGCATGTTCTTGCAGCTTGAAGATCTCGCTGCCCCAGATCACTTTCTTCTTACAATTTGTGAAAAGTTGTGATTGTGTTGTGACTTCTCTTTAGATACACTTTGTCTGTGGCCAGGTGCACATCCAGCACGTTTGAAAGATGTCTATGCCGTTGCTCTTGTAGGTATTAATTTTAGACTGTGTCAGGAATCTACTCAATAAAAAAAGACCTAAATGGTCACTGAAGCATATGTGTAGTAAGCAGAGGACCTATTTCTACAAGGATATTTCTGAACTTTGGAGGGATTGACTTGGTACCTAGTACCAGTCTTTTTGGCATTTAAAAACAGTGTACGGGTAACCTATACATTCCTCTCTTAATAAAGCCTAGATGACTCAAGGCACAGAAAACTGTAGAAAACTGTAGACTTCTAGCCTGCCAGCTGAAATTCAACCCAGATGACTTGTTCTCATTAGCAGCTCTTGGGAGGTCTGTTCAGAGCAGAGTGAGCTGGTGACTGTTTTCTACTTCCTATACTGCTCACTCCAGTGCTAGGCTTTACATTACCTCTTATGTCTTTCCAGAGGTGGCTGTAGGGATTAGACATCCCATTAAGTGCTAGGCATATGCATCCTAATAATAACCTATGGATGACTTATGCTCAGAGAAAAACTTATATGGGGAAGTTTATCCCACTCTGCTCTGTATTCACCCTGAATAAGTCAGGCTGTCGCACGGATGACTAAGAATAGCAGTGCCACACAGTCAGTGAGAGTGATGACTCAGAAAGTGTTTTTTAAGCTGAAAATAACCCTCAGAGTTGTCACTGAGGATTATAGATGCATGAGGAAGCTAGCATTAAAATTTGGCCTTTTGGTTGTTGTTCTTTTAATTATTTGTCAACCTACACGTTTCTTCACTCTCATCTACCACACATTTCTTTTTAGAAGCAAGTTCAGTGCTGTGCTGCCCTTCACAACTATTCAATAAGAAAAAACAAGGAACAAGAAAATAAAGCTATGTATTAGCATTAGTTTTTAGGCCACTCATGGAGTTTCAAACTTTTAAGAATATGTGAACAAAATATTGCCCCATCCTCCCTCACTAGACTCTGTTTCACATTACATATTTTCTGCACACCTCTATTGCAACTGCCAGGGTGGAAAATGGGCAGTATATTTCAACACCTTATTAATACAGCTTCTAGGTACCTTCTGAATAGAGACTGAAAAGCAAATGTTTTGGATATAATTTGATTGTCAATGTCTTGGAGTGTCCACTTGTTCAATTACAAGTAGCAACTGTGGGATGCTGAGCTATAAACTTTCTCAGAATACTAAAAACAATACAATTTCTTAGCACCATGATGAGTTTTCTGCATGGTAATGAGTAATTTCATTAGTGTTGGAAAGCATTCTTTTTTAGTGAATATGAGTTTCTCTATTCAGATACCAAAACAAATTCAATAGAAATCTGCTGTAATGCAGTTTATTAACTTCAAAGGCTTTGTAAGTCATGTTCAGTTACTTCCCCAAAACAGATTTAAAATAAAAGAATAAATTTGATCAACAGACATCTCTGGCTTAGAATGCATGTGACTTTTTAACATAAACCTTAATCCTGGGCACTAGAAGCATTCACATGATTATTTAATACATATTTAAAATACCAAGAAAAGTACATGACCTTGTAAGATCACTGATTAGTATTTTCCTCTGTGTATAAATGGAAAAACCAACATTTTAGACATGCAGCTGCTTTGCCTAATCTTCTAGGACACTATAGTCTATTGGATAGGAAATGAATTGTATAATCTGTGATTTGTTTTCTGTCAAAATGTTTTTTTTGTGATTTCACCCAGTGAGACTCGTGTGGACCTTCAATGTTATCACACGATCCTCTTGTTGAATGTATTTAATAGCACTTTTTTCTGACCTGTCTTTGTGGAGTCAATCAGCTGCCTTTGCATACATTTTCTTAAATTGATTTATTACTTTTCTCCTCTATTCTTTAAAATCTCTTTCCAGAAGTAGTGTTAACATCTGAGATCCTCAGTTTCATTAAGAAAACTCAAAACCAACGACCAAATAACCAGCACATTGTTAGCAGTGAAAGCTTGAAAATGCGATCAATGGCAATGTCAGGACCAGAAGACAAAATGAAAGAGGTCTGAAGTGCTGTTGTTTTGGACAATATGAAGGTTCCACATGTTTGGGGCTGATGACAATGATATGATGAGGCCTAGTTAAGCATTTCTGAGAGACGGGATTCCTGTGTAACGACATGCAATACATGCTAGACCCATGCTTTAAGAAACATCCCTTCCTCTAATGTGGCATCATGTCTGAAGTTAAACTCTTCCGTCTCTGTACTACATGAAAGGCAGCTAGCTGTCTTAAAACATCCGGGTGGAGAACAATATTCCCATTTCCTCCAACAACATGTTGTCTCTGAAGTCTTTTAAGATAGTTTATAAAAATTCCAGTAGACACAGCAAAACAACAAGGTGATAACTTAAAAAAATCATCAAAAGCAAACTAGGAAATGAAGTTTTTGAAAAAAAGATGGGTATAAATGAAGACTATGTGTGCACTAGCTTTTTTCATGTAAAGAGAAGGAAAATATTCTGTAGTTGCATAAGGTGGTGGTATGCAGAGACTTTGCCAAGTTACCACTAGTCTTGGCTGCTATTAGTAATAACAAATGGCGGCTCCACGTCCAAAAGCTGATGTGTTATGAACTGAGTTTTCATAGAATCATAGAATTGTTTTGCCTGGAAGAGACCTTTAAGATCACTGAGTCCAGCTTTTGTCCCAGCCCTATCAACCACTATACTATTTCCCTAAGTTACAATATCCAACTGCCTCTTAAACACTTACAGGAACGATGACTCCCCCACCTCTCTGGGCAGCCCATTCCAATGCCTGACAACCCTTTCAGTAAAGAAATTCCTCCTAATTTCCAGCCTGAATCCCTCCTGGTGCGACTTGAGGCCATTAACCTCTTGTACTATTGCTTATTACTAGGGAGAACAGCCTGATCCCTGCCTCGATACAACTTCCTTTCAGGTAGTTGTAGACAACTATAAGGTCTCCCTTGAGCCTCCTTTTCTCAAGGCTTCATTTCTCTACAAATGGTAGTAAATGTTTGTCAGAAAACTCATGGATTACTAACTTCTGTTACAACAGATTTTTAGCCTTACCACCTCCAAAATACATTTTGATGGTCTCTACCAATAATTTTGTATAAAGTATCTTCTTTATCCTGTGCTGACATGGTGGCATTCGGAGATATTTCAACAGCAGATCACCACAGTCAGGAGACCAGTAAATAACCTGGGAGATCTTTCCTAAGACTCATTGCAACGCAGTCTGGATATTATACTGGATATGTTAGAGGAAAGGGTTGCCATCCAGAGGGACCTTGACAGGTTTGAGAAGCAGGCCTATCTGAACCTCATGAAGTTCAACAAGGACAAGTGCAAGGTACTGTAACTGGGCTCGGGCAATCTCAAGCATAAGTACAGGCTGGGTGATAAGTGAATTGTGGGCAGTCTTGCAGAGAAGGGACTGTGGGTCCCAGATGTGTGAGATACTGAATATGAGTCACCAATGTGCACTTGCAGCGCACAAAGCCAGCTGTAACTGGGCTGCATAAAAACAAGTGTGACCAGCAGAGTGATGGAGGTGATTCTGCCCCTCTACTCTGGTGAGACCTCACCTGTAGTCCTGTGTCCAGCTCTGGAATGTTGATGAGAGTGATGAGACATTGGAACAGCTTTCCCAGAGAAGTTATGGATGCTTCATCATTGGAAGTATTCAGTCAGGATGGATGGGGTACTTTATCTCCAAACCTACTATAATCTGGAGTTCATGGCCTTTCCAATTTAATTCAAAGCTGCTTTGTTCCAGAAGAAATTGGTAATAACGAATCAGCTTATTTGCTCTATTGTCTCCCGGGTTCACAGGGTATTATTATATACTCCTCTGTGTGAGCTACCCCATTAGAAACCCACACTCAAAGAGCCCTGCACAAAAAAAAGAGAGGCAAATCTATAAACGCAGGAAGCCATCACAGCAGTTGGATCATATTCTTACAGCTACCTCAGAGTTATGTGGGAAAAGTCACAAAAAGTTTCAACATGAAACACTGTGTCCTGTCCAATTGAAATCCCTAAAATCCTTAGCTCAAGGATGCCCGAACTTGTCATCTGCAGAGTCTATGAGAGGGAAATCTGAGATGAGGAATAATTTACAGTCAGTAACAGTGCACAATCAAGGGAAAGGACTTTGTTATCTTACCTGGACAGGAACAGACTCTGATATGAAACTCAAAAGTGAAGTATACTGAAAGGTGTAAAATCAGTGCTAATCATAAGTGGGATTTTTGTAATAATTGTTTTCTATCTTCTCTAGTTCAGTGAGAACATTTAAAAAAAATGTTTTTCTTTTGAGTATTTTCAGTTTAAACAGTACCGTTTTCTAACAGATGGGACAATACTATTCACTGCTTTGCTTTTTTTGATTGGAGAACGTACATAGGACAAAAAGAGTAAAATGTATTTCAAAATTTTCATGCAGAAACTTTTAACATTGGACAAAAATAAGTGTTTTTATTTAGCTTTTATAAATAGCTTTTATTTCCTGGCTATAAACATTACACAGAGTTACTGTTCCACCATTCATCCATCTTGAGTATTATGCTTAATATGGAAATAAATAATACATGTATTGGATATCATGTGTTGGAGCTTTCCGTTGCCTGCAGGCTGGATTTCCTGCTATTGTTTGTTACAGGTGACCATGTATGCTCAATGACCATGCTGAAGACCAATGTTGTCTGAAGTGGGTTTTGGCCCAGTATCTACAGAGCCAGACTTCAGAGTATATCCTTCTGTTTGGGTTAATAGTGGAAAAATAGAAAATACTCTTTTCTTTTCATGGAAATGGTTTTCCTCTTTCACTTTTTTTTTTTTTAATTGACTAAGAGCTAATTCCTTCAGTGTCTTGGGAGTGTGATTATCATGCTGACTGAGGTGAAAAAGAAAAGCAATGATCTTCCTGCCTGGTAAAATTGCAAACAGGTCAGTGCAAGATAGGTTGACCATGGGTTATTTACAAAATGAAAGATACAAAATTCTTTTCCCCTCTAGATCTTGACACATGGCTTCTTTCACTTGTCTACCATAGCTACTATTCAGTTGTGGTAACCAAATCACCCTATTCTAATTTCTACCTGTATGAATGTGACTAGACTGCCCTTGATGAGTCTTATTTTTGGTGAAAAATAATGTGCCTTGCTGCAGATGCAAACTTAATTCCTTAAAGCAGAAATTGTTCTTGTTGCTACTAGAGGTTAACACGAGGGCTGCTAGTTCTGTCTTCATTTTATTTTTGCAGTTGAATTACAAATATCATTCCCTTTTGGCTGAAAGATCTGATAACAAATGTTTTATCTTTCATACTGCTAGCAAACAAGATAACCATGTCAGATAAAGCATTCTTTTCAGGAATATTCTCTTAAATTTTCATCCTGTATTTATTTCCTATTAGTGAAGGTGCTAGTCACATCCAGGAGATCAAATATGAATATATTTAGAGAAAAAACATCACACATTTGTACTGGGAGGAGTGCCTTCCCTATAGAAGTTGTACATGAAGTTCCAGGAGGGATGAAGGTCAGTCATACAGTCTCCAGGCTGATATCAAATACTTTTCCTTTAAAAAGCAGGTTTCTTCCCCCAGTAATATTCTAGGTTCTAACAGTTAACAATAAATCCTCTTGAGTCTTTTTACTTTTCACTTTTGTGAGACTCTGTAGGCTTTTTGCAAGACCAAAGACTAGGCAGATGTCATACAGGAAAAGTTAAAGACGTGTTGTGATGTACTCTTGCTATGCCTTCACTTCTTTCCCATGAATCATTACAGAGGAATCATTTACACTAATTCCTGCATTTTAAGCTAATGAGTTACCTGGGTTAACTAAGGAAAGCTAATGGGTTGCTCAAGTTAACTAAGGAAAGCAAATATCCTCTCTTCCTACCTCACATTTAGATACTAAAAGGGATAGTTCCATCTTTTGCCTATGTTTTCTCTTCATAGAATCCTCCTGGTTCCAGAGATTTCTCATAAATTTGCAAGATTAAATAAAGTTATTAGCCTATGAATGAGTTTGTAAGTACACAGAGTACCTCAGTACT
Source organism: Urocolius indicus (assembly GCA_013401255.1). Classification (NCBI taxonomy): domain Eukaryota; kingdom Metazoa; phylum Chordata; class Aves; order Coliiformes; family Coliidae; genus Urocolius; species Urocolius indicus. Next base: position 187,973 of record WBNH01000394.1, on the reverse strand, counting down.
CTGTGTGTGTGTTTCTGTGTTATGAAAAGGATGTGTGTGGAAAGGCATTTAAATTACAAAGGACGGTGTCAGCATTTACAAGTTATTTCCTTTAAGGAGTACTTCTATTCAAATCCAGGTGGTGCCTGGAGAATTTTCTGCTACTGAAAAAAGAATTCCCTTCCTCTTGGCTGTGGTACATCCTTGCACCACACCTGGGAGTGACGCTGGTCACATTCCCATAGCCTGGCTTTGGATCTGAATGTTCCTCTGTATTATCATAATGTGGATGCTCAGCTCATGTCCCTGAGGTGCTGTTCTCTTTTTCTTTGGGACATAAGCAGCATGCTATTGTTGAACTCTAATGTCCTTTCTATGTTTCACCCTTTGCCCGTCTGCTGAAAGGACCTTCTGCAGACTTACCAAGAGAAGGGCAAGAAAAAAGTGAAGACTTGCTTGGGAGAATACTGAGTAATTTCCTGATTTAATAAATAAAGCTTCTGAATCTTGTTGCTATTTTGTGTTACTATTTTGTGAGTAGAAAAACTGCAGTATTTTTAGAAACAAATGAGGAACAAACATTCAAAGCTAGTTTTGTTTCCAGCATTTTGAGTGTTTGTCAGATTCATGAGACTCCCCTGGGAGCCCAAACTAGGTTATGACAATACAACAGCTTATTGTTTCATTTAGTCAAGAGAGACCTTTTATCTCCCTAGATCCGCACACATTTTCTTAACATTGCAGTTGCAAACAAGATGAAACTACTTTCAGGTTAGGATACCTTTTGGAAATGAGCCATCAGTAGTGCCCAAATGCTGAGTCTGAGAAGCAGGGCAGACTGTCAAATCCATAGAAAGAGCAGGAAGAAGGGCAGCAGACTGTGTGCAGGGACAAATGAACTGGCATTGCCACACTTAACAACATATGCCTGTACACGATCAGGACTAAGCTTTCACACCCAAGTGGAAGGGAACAGCTCACCTTCTCCTCTTACCTCAGTAGATTATCTTCAGCCATGTTAACAGAGTTGATCCTATTTAGAGAATGTAGATTGAATTTTCCAGATGGGTATCACGGGGTTTCACAGGCACAATCAGAAATGTAGGTGGGTTTCCATCGCATCACCGTTACATCACCTACCTCCAGCTGGGTTCTCCTTGGAGGTCTGCTACCAAAAGAAAGTTCAGCCACAGACTTGTTAGCTAAAATAGTGCTGAGAGCCACTAAGCCTTAGCTCAGTGAGCTATTCCATCAAGTATCAGACATTAACATATATTGCTTAACATTCAGTAAAGAAAAGTAGATGCTTCTAAGCAATTATTCATCTCAAAAGGAAGATATTTAAAATAGATCAGCTAAATTGTTTCCTGAAGGTGCTTATTGTTCTCCAAGGACTATATAGGGATATTTTAAATGGAGGTATCTATGGCAGGTGAGGTGGAGGTGTCTATTCTGTGTTGAAAACATTAGAGGCCAAGATTCAAGAGGATTATAGTGACAAATTCAATAAATCTCTTGGACTCAGATCAAGTAATATACATATTACAACTCGTCATTAAATGAGAGTGTGAGTGATGAATGGAAAAAGAGAGCAGTGTGTGGTTCAGCCACAGAAAGCAGAGCAGGGATGTCTGTTTGGGGTTGCTTAATTCAGTAACCTGCCAGAGGTGAGACTGCTGCACCTCCATGCCCCAGGTACAGTTTGCAGCAAGACTGAGTTTGTCTTCCCAAAAGGCATGTGTTCCTGCATGCACCCTCGTGCTGTAGATGCATCTATACACATGGCTAGCCACACAGACCAGCACGAACTGAAACACTCACACAAGCACAGACAGGTCCCATTCTGTTTCTCTCCCTGCTAATTGAGACGAAGGTGCATTAGGTGGGAAATGGAGTTAAATCAGTCATTTAAGTTCCTATGGAAAGTGAGGAATTAGAGGCAGAAAACACCTGGTGTGGACTGTCTGTCTGGTAAAAACAGCTGGTGAGAGAGACGTTAAGGTGTAAGCAGTGTGGATTGCCAGGATGAACAAGCTTGAGCTATAGGCAGAGAGAAAATATGTGCTTTAACTCTTTATATTGTAAGACCACACAGCTAAATGTTGTGTAGGGGTATTTTTGTTCAGTGGGTTTGGGGTTTTTTTGCAAAATAGATTCAAAGATGGTATTTCATAGAATCATAGAATGGTAGGATTGGAAGGGACCTTTAGAGATCATCTAGTCCAATCCTACTGCAGAAGCAGGTCAACCTAGATCAGGCCACACAGGAACGTGTCCAGGTGGGTCTTGAAGACCTCCGAGGAAGGAAAATCCACACCCTCCCTGGGCAGCCTGTGCCAGGGCTCCCTTACCTGAACAGTAAAATAGTTTTTTCTTATATTTAAATGGAACTTTTTGTGTTGCAGCTTAACCCCATTACCCCTTGTCCTGTTGCTAGCTTTTTGCATGAGTTTATATCCCCTCTCTGCAGCAGCAGCAGCTTAATTTAGCCTAAATTTATATCATATTTATGAACATTTATTAGAACTTACTGCCAAAATCTTACAGAAGTCAACAGATGCAACTCCTACTGTTCTTCTTCCATCCACAAGACTTGTCACTCTATGTAGAAGATTTGAAATTATTAACTCATATAGATCCTCATTCTTTAAAAAAATGGCAGGGAATATAATCTTAAAATTATTCCTCTTCCTTGACAGAAGTTTTCCAAAGACATTAACTTAGGCTATAATGATTGTATCTTTATTTCACAACATGCTCTCTGTCCAACTGGAGACAAGGCCAGGATAAACTATGATAATGTTTCTTGATTACACGAAAATCCCCAGAAAGAGGAAGCACTGGAGAGAGGCGTAATGTTGGTTCCTGTGCTTCTGGCCAGAGGGCTCAGATCTTTTCTGGAAAATGCAGACATTTATGCCGCTAACCTTTCATAATCTGACTGCTCTGTCTCTTGTTAAATGAAAACATTTGTGTTAACTGAGTAATTAGAGGCCTTGAATGTTATGTCTCACATTGTCAAATTGCTTTGTAGTCTTATGTTTCCACTATTCATAAAGAGAGGAAGTTTGGGAAAGAAATAATGTTCTTTTTAAATGAATTTGCCTATATGAATTTGTAAGAGTCAGTAGGCTATAAACTTCTGAACACTATATGGTGCAAGGTACAAGAAAGAGGCACAACATTGTACAAAGCTGTGACTGTCTGCCAGGAGATTCTGTATATAAGGAGACAGAGGGCTCCACCTTCACTGACTCATAATTTTTTTTCAAATCAATCACATGTGTAGAGTTTCCAAAAGTAAAACATGCTTATGGATTTTAGATTTCAGCTCTGGAAATCCATGCTAGGATCTGAGAGATAAACAAGATTATTATTGCCATGTCTAAGTATTGTACAGTAGCTAGACACATTAAATATCTCATCTTTCTGGTAATTATGTCTATAGTTTTCCCAAAGAAACTCTAAACAGTCATACTTGATACAGATTGTGCTTTAGCTGGCATGTCCCATAGCTCCACTAGAAGTGGCTCCTCTTGTAGTCTTAACTGGGACACTGTGCTTATAAGCTTGAAGGACAAGATTTATTTTGGTTTTAATCTGGTTAATTTTTGTAAAATATCAATATGCTACTTGAAGGGTAAAATGAGCACAGTCTCCTTTGAAATTGCTGCATGAACAGCATCTAATACAGCTTTGTTTCCCTGTAGTGTCTTACGGACTACATTATTCCCAGCCTTTGTTGTGCCCTTTAGTCCAAATAACATAATTTTCTCGTGTTTCCCATCTGCAGCCAATAGCCAATCACAACGTTTTGCATTGAAATGACAAGGATATGCTCTAATTGCCTCCCTAACAAAGACCTCGATTACATCTAAATTCCAGTGTTTCTGAAGGCGATTTTTTCATGGCATCAGCCTATTTGTTTCTGACTGATTACCCCTTCAGCACTAACCTTTCACTCCTTTGATCCCAGACAACAACAGAACATCTTTAATCCAAAATGAAAATTAGGGAGGGTAATAACATCTTAAAAGGCACAGTCAAGCATTTTCTATACAGCAGTGTTTATCAGCATAACAACTTTCACTGAAAAAAATGTGACATGATGAGGACTTCTTAGGAAGCACAATTGCTTTAATAGCACAAGCCTAATCCCACTCACCAAATCTTTGCCCTTTCTAGAACTGCTCAGCCGTATGTTTGTTGTCTAGTGAAGCTGTCCCAACAGGTGACAAGGTTTCTGTGTGACACAGAAAAGCACAGCAAAGGCCATGTGCTGGGCCCCAGGGTAGGTGTGAATTTACTTTGCAGGAATATAGTTGCCTCTCAAATGAACTAACCTAAAACAGACAAGGGAAGTACTATAGCAGGGACAGAGATCACAGGAGAGAAAGCATCTTCACCTCTCCTCTCTGCTCCACTCTGTGTAGAAAAAAAGCAGAGTGTGGGATGCAGTATCCCAGGTTTAGCTAAACGTTACCAGGAGTAGCTTTCTGTCACAAATTGCCAAATCCTGTCCAGTCCAAAGCAACAGCTGTGGTATTCAGAGCCCAGACGAAGCTCTTTTTTTTTTTTTTTTTTTTATTTCAGTGCTCTCTATGGGAGCACTGGGGCTGCCCCAGGAGACCTCAGTCATGGCAGAGGCAGGCAATGCTGGCATTTCTGGAGCAACTGGAGGATGAATAAATACTCTGTGCAGGCATTTCCCACTGAGATGTGGGAGATGGGGGCAAAAGCAGTGTGAGAGAGCTTTGCAGCACTCAGAAAGATGCACCAATGGGAGAACAGCATGAGTATGGCCCTCTAAGATTAGCCAAATTTTCATTACCTGGAATGGGAACCAGATCAAGTTGATTGCTTTAAATAATGCTGTTTATCAGCGTCAGAGTAATGATATTTCTAGATTAAGTGCATACACAAGTAAGGAAAGTGACAAATGCCATTGTTTGTCAATGTGAAAATACAGTTCAAAACACAGGAATCATACCTCAGGCTAGATGCTCATTCCATAATTATCATGTACAAGGAGAAGGAAAATTGATTTACAAGACCAAAGAGACTTTGAATCTACACAATTAATATTCCCTTTAAATTCACCTGGAGACCCCAAGGATTGCTTTATGAATACCAATATTCCAAAGCATTCAATTTCTGTACTGATTAGTACCACCTGCTTTATTGTTTTTGCCTTCAACATTATCAGTTCTGTTGCACTTTTCCTGTTCTGGAAAGTCTCCAGCTCTCATGACATTATAAAGTGACCCTTGTATAGAGTGAAAGTGCCAAATGCTAGGCTCCTAACAGCATATCAGCATCTAGTTAGGAACTTAAAAATTCAAAGCTATTGTTATTATATTTCCCAGTCTCTGGAAAAATAAATGAAAATAAAAGTTCCATAAGGAGAAGAGGAGAGAGAGAGGGTTATGTCACAGAAAAGGACAAAACAGTAAGTAAATAAATGAAAAAATGAGGACAAGGTGAGCAGTTCTTTCCTTTTGTTACTCTTTCCAAATCTGGAAAAAACACAGTTTGTACCGAAGTGAATGTTTATTTCCTTTTCTCAAGGAAATAAAAATCTGAAAACTGATATTTTATTAGAGAGGAAAATTTTCCATTTAACCTTGGGTAAGAATCTACAGGTTGCAGCAGGAAAAGCAGAGGAAATTCAAAGCTTGTTTGCAGCTGTAACTACTCCCTTGCCTGCAAGAGATGAGCTCTGCTTGAAAGGATCCAGACAACCTCCAGCTTCCCAGAGTCAGGCTGGGACAGGCAGTCCAGGCAGCCTCTCTGAGACCATGTTGTAATGCAAGGAGTGGAAACAAAGAAGCTACAGAGCAAAAATTCAGACTCACAAGACTTTCTGAGGCGATGGCAGATTCTGAGCTGTAAGAAATGGGTTGTCAGCTCTCTGTTAAGAGTCTAGGAGAATCAGCTGTATGACTATTCTTATAGAAGTCTATTTACAAAAGATGATACGAGGAATATTACGCTGCTTCCAAATCTTTTTACAGCCACTGAGGGTCACAGAAACTCTACAACACTCACAGAGGTGAGTTTTAATGGTAACACTAAAGATGGGGAATTTATCTCTCCATCTAGGTAAGAGAATAGTATAAGCTCTTCCTTAAAACTGCTGTCCATAAATCTTACAGCCATCTCTCACAGCTCATATATTTTAGGATTTATCCTGTTTGCCTTCTGGCAGCTCTCTCCAATTAGTCCAAATCTACACAAAAAACATATCCAAAGCTAGACTTATTTTCTAACTTTTCCAATGATGAGTGGAGAAGATAGGTGACTTTACTCTTTGGATTCACATACGATATTCATCTCTTAACCATCTGCTTGGACAAATCAATTTAGATTCTGATATTCAGGATCTCTTTCAGCCTTGAGAATTTGTGTTCTTGACTGTAAAACCAGTAGGCAAAGGTTCACATAATCACTACAGCTCCTAACAAGCCAAAATAAACACATATGCCTCTCAGTTGTTTTAACCCCACAGAGAAAGCAGAAGTGTAGCATGGAGGCAGTGCCAAGGGATTAAAAACTCTATGTGGTTAGTGTGAATGTTGTGTTATTGAACACCAGCTATTGGAGGCAAAAATAAACAAGCTGCTACAGTGCATTTTGATTAAATAGGTTTCCAGAAATATAGGTTTGGTTTATATTTTTTTTTTTTCATGTAGTTTACAGCAGAGTAACTGCAATGCCTCCCATTGCAGTTCATTCCTTCAATGAACAGCTTAGATACTCAGCTGAACTTGATAGCAAACTCTACCTGACAAAATCTCATTCCTGTACTTAGCACTAAGCACATGCTTAAATGCTGTGCTAGAAGTACAGGTCAAGATTGCTGACCATTTTCCAAAATGAAGCCCTCTATCCTTAAGAATTCTAGAGTTCATTCACACCTGCTCTACACTTCATTTCACAGGCTGAGAGCTCTTCTGGCAGAGAAATGTGGAAATATATTCCGATAATGTTTCCCTCCAGTATCTAGTCACTTTCAAATAAATGTCAGGATGCAAAAAGTGGTACTGAAAGAAGTATAAATATTTTGAGATGAGAATGAAACAATGATGTGGTAAAATCATAAATCTCAAACAGTAAATCATACTGAATTATGGCAGTAATCATTTTCCCTATAGAAACTGTTCAGCAATTAAATCTTTTACAGGAAATAAATATTGGATCTATGAGATGATAATTTTTACACATGTCAAGGAAGCAGTGTGAACCCTTTCTCAGAGGCAGAGCTGTTGTGCTTCAGCATTTTACTCAAAAATAGTTTGACAACTCACACAGACAGGAAAAGTTGGCACCATCCAAGAAAGAAAAGTTAAATCATTTGTGTGGAGACAAACACTCCATTTTATGTGTTGAGAAGCTTTTATTGGATCACCACAATAGTTTGGATTAGTTACACTATGGCTCTGAAATACCAAATTATAGTGTAGTCATTTTCCCAATAAAAGGAAATAAGAAAAATGAAGCAGCATGGTGCTGAGGCTTTGGCCGCTGAACTAAGCCAAATTTTAAGAGCCAGTCCCAGTCAGGTGCAGAGAAGGAATTCCTTCACACTCGTTCATAGACTCTAGTGCAGACAACTCCTTTCATGGCACATTCCTAAGGCATAAAGGAAAAGATTAATATAAACCTTATGCTGACAGCAGGTGTCTGCTGCAATAACCTCTGAAGTCAGTGAAAATCCAGATGTCATGTTTTGCATCTTTACATAATTTTTAGTGCAAATGAGAAAGCTATTCTCATATTTCAAGTGGAACAGTTTCCATTTTAATATCTTAGGACTTAATTAAGTAGGACATAATAACAAATAGATTGCAAAATCAGGCTCAGCTTCCAGAAACAAATTTACCTTCTTTGGTATTATTGCTGGTTTGAAGGAAATATCAACCCCACCTAGTTTAGTATACCATGGCCCACAAACTCTCTGAAGTTTACAAAGGTGTTTTTGAGGAAGCAGAAATAGGCTGAGTAGTACAGAGGTCAAGCTTCTGGCCCAAAAAATTTTGCACTTATGAGTCACAAAATATTTCTCCTGACTCTCTTACCCTACTGGCCTTCAGTGGCTTCTGGTGACTCAAAGCCATAGGACAAGTGTGACAGAGGCAACAGGACTTTAAAAAAGACCTCTGACTGCAGAAGACAGCACTGTTCCTCCACAACCCTGTTCAATGCAAGGGACAGGTGGCAGGACACCAATAGAAGAGGGGACCTTATGTCTCTGCTTTGCAAAGGTGGTTTAATAGTTTTAAAAAAAAAACAACACAGAAATGCAGTAATTTCTGTGATGAATGCAAAAGAAAATCATCCTTCCAAACGTACAAGAGACTAAATCAAAATGCAGTCAGAACAAACTGGCATGAAAAGGTGTAATGCTACTGATTTCAAACATGTTGCCCAAGAAGGAGACGTTCAAAACCCACCTGGATGAGTTCCTCTGTGACCCTGCTCTGGCAGGGGAGTTGGACTAGATGATCTTTTGAGATCCCTTCCAGCCCTTGAGATTCAGTGATTCTGTGAAATTAGTTTGGCTCTGCTCTTTAAAATCTTTAATTAACAAAGTACTTTCGTTTAAAAGCAAAATCTTTAGTAGTGATCGTTACCACTAGAGTCCCTAAAATGTGTTATCGACTTGGCTTGGCCAACCCATTACTTTCACACGGCTGCTGGAGAGAGGCAGGATGAATGGAGGAAGAGGGAGAGGCAGCATTCCCTGCTCCTGGGAAAGGCACGACTCTCATTGCTCCTTGTCCCTGCTGCTGGTCACCACATGGGCAGGGGTGGGCACAAGGTTTCTGGCTTCCATGCAATAAACCTCAAGCATCTGCTTGCTCTGCTGGGCATACTCTCATGGAAAATACACACAGCACTAAGTGTGCTGTCAATTTACAGAAGATCTGCCAGTATAGTCACTTTAAAGACAATTTGTGGTATGGAACAATAATTACTTCCTTCCAGCTTGTTTCCTAAGAATTACTCCCTTTTTATCTCTCTTAATTTGTCTCATAAGATGGAGAGAAAGACCAAATCGGCAGTATGTTTAGATAGATGCAAACTGAAGACTGCATCTTCTTGACCTTTATCAGCACACAAGGAGTATGAACTTACCACCACCATTTTCCCATCAACCAGTCTTCTCTTTATTGTTGTCTCTTTCCCATTCCACTTCTGCACTTGCATTAATGCCCCTTTCTCCAAGGTTATGACACTCTGTAAAGGCCAAGAGAAGAGCTTTGAACTGCAGATTAGAGTAGCAATTTATTTTCAGTAAGATTCACATTCTTGGCTAATGACACGCTTAGTAACATTAGTTTCAGCACCATACTATTTATTTATTTGTGCTTTTTTTTTTAACAGTTTGGAAACCTCAAAGTGCATTATGGGGGCAGGAAAACTCCTCCTGATGATCTCCTAGGATGTCAAGACCACTCAGAGATCATCATCCCCCTTACCTTGACTTTCCGGTCATCTGCTGTTGTTTCATCAAACTGCTGTCCCAGTTTGAAAGAGATGGTTGTATTTTTGAAGGTGCTTTCAGTTCTGATGGTTACTATGTCTCCCTTCATACTGATGATCACATCGGGCTTTGCCAAGCCACCTAGTTTCCGGGTAGCTAAGCCCACTCCTAGAAATCAGAAACATAACATTCCAGCAAGCAAGGAACTAAGTCTGCTTTCTTAACTCATCAGTGGAAGAATAAGGAACATTTTCTTCCTGAATACTCTAATGTCTGATTCAGATGAGACACTAATTCTTTGAATATGGAAATACTGCAGTCAGAGGCCAAGGCAGCCCCAACTGATAAAGTGCACCTTCAGCTAGAAATAAGGGTATACATGAATATGTGCATGTATACATTTAGCTAAGAAGAAACATAGATGATTCCAAATCTACATGAATTTGTGTAGAGATAGAATGGGAAAAGACTAGTTCTCATAAAAGTTTGCAAAAACAATTAAAAAAATATTGACAAATCTGAGAATTTTCACTGTTGTTAATCAGCTGCATGGATACTGAACTGCCAAAATGTTGGTGCTTATTCATTCAAACAGACTGGAGACTGGACAATTCCTAGGTTGTTACTAACACCCCTGAAGGATCCTTACATCTAAACCTTAGTGGGAAGTGCAAATGTGAAATATGAAAATGTTAAAAGTATGAGAACAAAGGCTTACAGAGGGCTTCAAGGAAAATCCCACGTCAAAGGCCTTTTACATTGCCTAGTGCATTTCAGTCCAGTTCATTGCCTACAAGTCGTGAGCTCTGAGTTAAGGTAGAATGAAGGCCACTGATGATGTATTGCTATTATATAAAAGCGGGAAGAGGATAGCTGTAGTTACTGCCTTTTTTAATGCTATGCTAGGCTCAGATGGAAAAACTCATATTAAATGGTATAAAGTTATCTGGAAAGTAAAACACTATTTGCAGTAATTATTCTGTACTAAACACTTGTGTTCAGATCTTCAGAAAAATATCTGTAGCTGGACTTTCATCCCACACTTCCTCTGGTTAATTAATTAACTGTAATTCTTTTGTTATTCAGTTCACCATTTCAAATAAAAGGAGTCAGTGTCTCAGTGAATCGTTTATGTAGCAAAAGCAATGCTGTAGCTGTCTATGCACTTGCTATATAGGAATGGAGCCAACATTAAAATGAAAAACAATGCCTAATTTATTACATTCCTGGCATTCTTCAGTAACAGATAGATTCATTCACGGGATTTAGACCTCAGAGACCAAAGTGTCAAGAGATATCAGTTCCATTATATGTTGTAAGTTGTCACAAATAATGAGTTTAATGGTGCAATCAAGAGAAACGTTAAAAAAAAAAACCTGCATCTCCATAGATTCCTCTCATTAGAGAAAAACTAAATTAGATCAGATCAGTTCAGTTACATAGAAGTAAATTTATCATAGTAATTCAGCACCCGTCTTTCTGGTTTTACATTTTAGATGCTAAAGGAAAGAAATTAAATTATAATAGAAAAGAAATTAAAGTAGTTTTGTGGCTGGGAAGAAGGTACCATCCACAAACAACAGATATTCCCAAAGAATGCTTATTAAAAAAAAAGAAGCAAGAAAAAGAAGAAGAGAAAGAAAGAAAGAAAGAAAGAAAGAAAGAAAGAAAGAAAGAGAAAGAAAGAACATTTCTCACCCAATTCTTTCATATAGTCATCAAAATTTTCACTGGAGACGAGTTTCCAGGTTCCCACAAATCGGTTACACATTGTACAGGCTCTGTAAAGTCCTGCAGAGAGAGGCAGTGGCCACAGCAGCTCTTGGTGAGGAGTCAGAGAGATTGCATGCCCGCCTCAGACCTCACTGGCCCCCTTTTAAAGATGGCCAGTCCCTGTAGCTGCCAGGACGGGCCAATAGGAGAAGCAGTGCCAGGGCCAGACAAAGTGCACCTTGTCCAAGGCGGCCGTGCTGGTACCAAGGCTCCGGGTGATGCCTGCCCCGACTTCCTCCACTGAATAGGTCAGGACACTGCGGGGTGCATGGGGACAGGGATGGGAGGTTAACGCTGTATCCACGAGGCAGTCACGGGACATTGCAGCGCGGGGGTCTCAGCAACAGAGAGACACTAAGCGCGAGAGCACTGCTTCCTTATGAAACCTAGCTCTGACTGTCCTCGCAATGCCATTCCCTTGCTACCACCATATAGAACAGAACAGACCAGACAAATAGGATAGAATAATTTCTGTTTGAGGGACTTAAAACAATCTTCTAGTCCAGCTGCCTGATCAGATCAGGGCTGAACAAAAGTCAACCATGTTTTTAAGGGAACTGTTCAAGTTTCTCTTAAACACTGACAGGCTAGAGACATTGACCATCTCTCTAGGAAGCCTGTTTCAGCATTTGACCAGCCTTTTGGAAAATAAATGCTTCCTAATGTCCAGTCTGAACGTCTCCTGGTGCAGCTTTGAACTATGCCCAGAAGTTCTGTCTCTGGATACCACAGAGAAGAGACCAGCACATCCATCTCCACTTTCCCACCTCAGGAAGCTGTAGAGAGCATTACTACTATTGTGAGCTGTGTGCTAGCCAGGTATATCAAAGCCGTGTGGATTTGGGGGAAGAAGTGGTTTTTTTTACTTTCATGATCCATCCTGGAAAGGATCTGTGAGTTTTATTATTTTGAGGTAGAACTGAGTTAGACTGTTTGGTTTTCTCCCTTTGCTTCAGAGCATTGATCCCAAGCTGTGGGTTCTTTCCTACACATGCTCCAGACAAAACCACAAGGAGAAGCAATAGATTTCACTACCTCCCTTCTTGTACAAGAGAGCATATTCAGAAGATCACTGCATTGCTGGAGATCAGCTCTTGTGCTTGGCAGGTGGATAGCATGAACAAACAAGACATTAAAGGACTTATTTTCAGCTCAAACTCACCTGCTGAGCAGTGACCAGTTTTAATGGACTGCGAGGAAGGCATGTACTGCTCTCTTTTTGCCTTTCTGCACCTGGATAATTGGTATGTCATAGAGTTAAGGGCAGATTGAAGCCAGAGTAGTCATTATGTGGAGTCTCCTCTGGAGGTTTTCATAACCCACTTGGACATGTTCCTATGCAATGAGATCGAGATGAACCTGCTTTAGCAGGGGGGTTGGATCTCTCTGGAGATCCCTTCCAACCCCCACCATTCTGTGATACCATTCTGTGATGTGGTTGCATTAAAATGTGTCCTACTATTGCCAGATTTCTTCATACTTTCCCTGCTCCCATGAAGAGACTCTATCTCCCTGCACTCATGTCTCTCTTGTACCAGGGAGTCCTGAACTGGACTCAGCATTCCAAGTGTTGCCTTCCCAATGCTGAACAGAGGGGAAGGGTTAACGCCTTCAACCTTCAACACTCTTAATATAGCCCTTAATACAGCTTGATGTCCACCAAGATCTCCAGGGACTCTTCTGCAAAGCCGAGTTTGAAAGTTTAAAAAGGCTCAGCATGAACATTCAGAAACCTTCATTACAATATACATTTAAAACTATTGCCTCGTGGTTAGTAAAACACAGACACAAAGAACAGATCTGTAAACCGCATGCACATTTGATAGGCAGGAATTTAAGGCATTGCAATTCAAGTCACCTCGAACTACCTGAAACTAGTGTAAAACTCCATCAACTGTAATTTTGTCCTTCCCCTTCCTAAATCATCTTCCTGGAGACAATGGTTACTTGCTACATGAAGGGATTAGATGACTTGTCTCTTACTTGTACAAAGAATAGTTGACTGTCTTTTTCACATGTTAACACTTTTTGAGTTATGACCACTTATAGGGACTTTTCAGATCTACATTATAAGGGACACTGGGATTATAGGATGTGGAACCAAATTTCTTGCATTTAGAGTAGAAAGACTGAGATGGAGCTGATGTTGGGCTAAGGAGGGAGAGGTTTTTGAAAGCTGTCAAATGCAAGACGGGCAATATGCTTAAAGAGCATGAGCAGTGAAAATATTGTAGTCTTTGGATTATAACACGGTTGTGGGGAAATAACAAGGTCTTAAGTCACAAATTTTGCTTGTATATGTAAAATGTTTTTATTCTATCAACAAGGGTAACTTGAGTAGAACTTCCCTTTACCAGTCAGGTTTAACTACAGTGCAGTGTAAGGAAAGAAAATCTAGAGTGACTGAAAATGAAAGTGAAGCAAAGAGGAACTTTTTCTCCCCCATAGTAGGAAGCAGACACTGAATCTGTAACATATAAATAAATGTCAGTCTTTGAAAGTGTTGTCCACACACAGGTCTTCTAAAGCAGAGACGCATTTTATCACTTTTTGTGTAAAAAATAGCTACTGCTTTTATTCAGTCTCTGGAAATGAAACTATCCATTATTTCTCAAGGAATAATATGAAAATACTCTACCGTTGCTCCTCAGGCATTCTTTGTTTTTTCATTTAATTGTGTTATCCACATAAAGGCACTTTAGAAGACAAGGCTAGTGACTTCAGAAAATAAAAGATGACTGGGACATTGTAAAACCAGGGCCCAAAGAAATTCAAGAAGAGCAAATTAGTCAGAATAGAACAGCTATACTACAGTACCAGTAACCTTAAGAACAAAAGTGACAGAGAATTATTTATACAGACAAAACCCCAGTCTTAAGCAGTCTCAAACAATGTTGACATTGCTACCATCTATCTCTTTGTTACTAAGGAAAATCAACACTTTCATTTAAAAGTCTCACAGTCTAGAAAGAAGAAGAGTAGGGAATTATATCTCAGCGGAAATAATATCTGCAGAAACCAATCTTTTCTTTAGGTTTAAAGGAAAAAAAAATGTGTCAAGGATTTTGAGTATATGTGGTAAGAGGGAGCTTTGATTCCCACTTTTTAGCTTATGGTCGGAATAAAACATGATTCGAAATCAACCCATCTGGAAACTATGAAGCAGCACTGGAGATGAAGATGAAAATTATAAAAATAGTGAACTAAAAATGTAGAGACTATTTAAAGAAATAAGGACAAGAAACTTATGACAATGTAGTTAAAGGAAATATGATGTGGGGCAAATACAGTAACAAAAAAAGTCTAACTTAAATTCCTAGGAGAGTAACGAAGAAAACACAAATAAAAGCAGAGTTCAGAGGTCAAATGCCTGCCTGGCTGTGATGACACCAAGGATGTTTGAATACTGACTCTGCAGAGCAGAGGGATCGAGTACAGACACGAGGACAGCAGTCTGCCCCTTCCCAAGAGCTGCATTGGGAGGGGCAAATGGCCTTTCGTCTCCTTAGCTGGGGCACCCCATGAGACCAGACCAAGGCTGCTGGGTCTGAGGGAACAGGTGGCAGCTCAGGGCAGACTGCAGAGCTCAGTGCACACTGGGCTTGACTGGCCAGGATGCAAAAGTACTCAGAGTTCCTTCCAGTGGAAAAAAAAAGGGTTAAAAGAAAATCAGAAAAAATAACAGAAAGGTCAAAGATCATAATATACCTTGCTTCATCTTTCTCCTGAGCTTCTAAAAATTTGCAGGTGTGATGGCTTGATCCATTTACAAAGTCTGAATTAATTCACCATGCGCTAAAGTAAATTGTGATGCTTTCAGAAGAGATTACCTGCCTCTGAAATATCAGGCTATGAATGTTACAATTGTAACTGCAGGCTTTGTTAAGAAAATAAGACTACTGGAAAGGAAAAGCTGCTTGGTCAGTATTGAAATATTGGAAATTTGATCTCTGAAATATAGAGGGTTTGTATCTGTGGACAATGGGATATATTAAACTATGGGTTGATCTTTAACATCTGTATACAGCTTATTTAAGTCAATGTTGCTGCTTCTTCTGATCATCTCCATCATGTGGGTTTTCTGCCACAAAATTCTTGTTTTGTCATGGCTTTTGTAAATAATTTTGGTTCTTGTTAAGTGATGAGTAGATTTAGTGTTGTGGATATGGGGCACCCTGAAGCACACTTCCTTCCCCTATGCAACTCCTGTTCTTCAAGCTGATGAGATTTCACAACCAATGAAGGCAAGAAAAAAAAAAACAAAAAAACAGGGAAGCTGTTTATGGCTTTTTAAACATTTTTGCAGAATTTACCAGTAGTATTTTTGAACTGCTCTTAAATTATTCCTTAGCTTATCAAAAAAGTAGAAGTCCTTTTCATTTTCCCTTCTGCAGTTGTATTAATAGTTCAGAAACTTGGGAACAGTCTGAGTTATGCAGAGGAAAGTTCAAGTGTATAAGGTCTCTGCTGCTGGCAGTAGGGGCTCAACACCATTGCCTCTGACAGCTGACCTCAGGAATGTCAGGAATATGTGGAATTTGTTTCATAGATCTTAATCACAAAGCTTGAGATAGCCTCATTTCCCCATTTTGTGGTTATTGCACACATTTTTCAGGCTCTTCTTGTTCAGTCTTTCCTTAGACTTCTTTTTTTTTTTTACATCCTCAGTTTGAGTCCTCCCAGATGCAGAAATCAGGGCTTCTGTGGACAAGAAGTTTTGAAATAGGAGGCTGGGCCTAAGGGCAGTAGAAGAAGGTAGCTCAAGAATAAAATGGGTTAAAAACATGGTGTTTAAAAGGGCTTTGCATCTAGAGAGGCTTCTGTTCACAGACCGATCTAACCTGATGAGCTAGTAGAAAATACACATAGGAAATAAAGGAAGTTGCATCACTAGCAAACTTTTAAAGGCTTTTTAATAAGACCAAGGGTACTTTTTAAGCTGTGATTCTTAATTCAAGGCTTTCTGTCTAATCTAGGATAAAAGTATTAAGGAAAACTTGCTTGAGACTTCTTCTGTGTGACCTGATCAAGGTGGACCTGTTTTGGCAAGGGGGTCGGACTAGATGATCTCTAAAGGTCCCTTCCACCCCCTCCCATTCTATGATTCTATGAAAGGGACATTAAGAAAACAATCACTGAGATTTTTGCACTTGAGGTGGAAGAGGGTGGACCTTGTGTCCAGGTTTGTGTCTATCATTGGCACACAACAAGTGCCACTCACTGGATCATCTCCAACACTCTTTCTGCACTGAAATGGGTCACAGTTGCTGAGTGTGGTATTGGCTCTCACACAATGCTTTCCCACACAGCACCCTTTCCCATGCTCTTTTCCCACAAAACCCTTTTCTGAAGAACTCCAGCACAAGCACAAGTTGTAGAAAGCTGAACATTTTATTGAATAGCCACAATAAATGAGACTAGCTGCATATAACTCTTTTGAGATATATTTGTAAAAAGTACAGTTCACTTTAAAATAGATATATGGAGATTTTCTTCTTCAGTTAAGTAGTTTTTCTCCAGCTTTAAACATTAATCCTGTGCAAAGATGACTTCCTCATGCTTTTTCATAAACTCTTTTGCAGGTAACATTATTCATGGAGCATTCCTGGAATGAAAGGCAAATTTAATCAGCTTTTAACTCTCTCTAACATTTTTCAGTCAGAAGATAGATAATTACTTATCCTTTGTCAGTCAGCATAATAAAAAATTTGCAATTCTCCTCCTCTAAAAGCTATTGCCAAAACAGCAAACCTTAAGTTTGAAAGCTTCAGAAGCAGAAGTCTGAAAGACAAGCACAAGACTGAAAGAATATCAAAAGGCTGTGCAGTGACTCCCAGGAGATTTCAAATCTCGTCTTAAAAAGCTCTAAAGAAGACTCCTAGGACTTCTATGGAGGGTGATTGGACTCCAGATTTGGGCTTTAGTCTTTTTTCCTTTCACCTTTTGCAACTGTGGCTTGTACACATGTGTGTGAAGAAGACAACACATACCCACACAGTCCTATACAGTTTTCAGACTTGCAGTTGCTGGTGTTAGCCTCTGCATGTTGGACTCAGTCCTGTGATCCTGTTAGACCAAACTCCGTGTTTTTCAATATTTCTTAATAAAGTTGTTACCAAAAACAATTTCTATTTGTTCTCCTCTGGTCTCTATCCAAAGAAATTTAAATATTAAATTTATGTGTGTATTATTTTTCTCTAGAGGAGGGCAGAACTCTCCAGGAATTTTACATACATGTACCTTTCTCTAGCATGTGGGGATCTCAGATGCCTTTTCTGAGCACAGTTTTATTCTCCTCCCAGATTCTTCAAAGTTTTTTCCTAAAACTGAAGAGCAGTGTTGGGAAGCTTCAAACTGCAGGTGGGCCCCACTGGCATCCAGTCAAGCACAGTACTTTCTGACCAGCTAGCACCAACTGACAGAGGTTTGGGGTTTTTTCTACTGTAACATTGTATCATTGACCCAGTTCTTGGTGATTCAAGTACTGTTTTCACAGTTACGGGTTGAATCTCCACTTGAGATGAACAGGAGTACTTTGCATCCTTAACATGAGCTTTGCTAATGCTTCTTCTATGCCATCCAGAACTTAAAGATTCTGTTATAGAAAAATTTCTTTCATATGGATATTGATTTTCTCTCCCTATTCTTTCCTAATCATATCTTGATATGAATGATGAACAGACATTTCCATACCATTGCACAAGTGTAACAGCATTTAAGTTTTAATACATGCTCCAGACTTGTTCAGAGAGGATTCTTGCCAAGAGCACAGAGCCCTTCCAGATGCTTTCACTCCTCATCCAACATAATACATTTGACAAGCATGAATTCTGCACAATTAACTTGGTGATTAAGTAATAAAAGTGAACTCACCACCACCAGGTTCCCATCCACCACTTTTCTCTTAATGATAGTCTCTTTTCCGTCCCACTTCTGTACCTGGTTCAGTACGCCATTGTCCAGGGTTATGACATTCTGACAAGTAAAAAAAAAAGCAATGTGTGGCTGTTTCATCATGCTCTGAGATGAACAGAAGGTTGTCTTCATGTCCAAACAGCACTGAAGCACAAAGCATCTATACCACTCTTACCTTGAAGGTAGTGTTTCTAGACTAGATGTCAAAGTCACAACTGTGTCCTTCTGCTCCCACATCCCCTTTGAGAGATATATTT
Source organism: Urocolius indicus (assembly GCA_013401255.1). NCBI lineage: Eukaryota > Metazoa > Chordata > Aves > Coliiformes > Coliidae > Urocolius > Urocolius indicus. The sequence continues at coordinate 169,562 of WBNH01000394.1, read as the reverse complement.
GGAAAGTGTCAGTTTTGAACTCACCTTTGTTTTTCTGTCATCTGCTGTGATCTCATCGAATTCTTCATTCAGCTTGAAAGAGACCTCTGTATTTTTGAAGGTACTTTCTGTTTTGATATTTATCACATCACCATTGATGCTGATAGTTACGTTGGGCTTGGCCACACCAGCCATTTTCCTAGTAGCAAACCCCACACCTGTAAATGAGACAGGCACTATGAAATTTTTATCTTTACTCAGTGCTTTTCTCTTCCTTGGTAGGGAAAAATACACCAAAACTTCAGTGCTGATTTTCCTATTACTTTCTGAACTTTTTAATTAATGCCGTGTGGCAGATGTTCCTCTGTAATATCTCACTAGCTTTGAATGGTTACAGACCAAGTCAAGCAGGGTGATACAAAGAAATTCTCTGATCTGTCATTGTCAGAATAATAAAAGCAATATTTCAAAAGATCGAGACAAGATTTTAATGCCAGATATTTGCATGTACTCTTGTTTGAAATAACTGCTGTGGTTTGTACACTAAGTTATACATTAATTTTAACTGAAAGTAAGAAAGCAGAAATAGGTGACACTTTCTAAGTCACAAAACCAACCAATCAAACAAACAAGAAAAAAAAAAAAAAAAGCACACTTCTAATATTTACCAGTGTCTAGGCTGAACAAAAGGAAATGATTAAGAAATAGCTGGCGATGGTTACGTCCTGAGTAAAATCTGGGGTAAAGATTAAGAGTGCAAGAGTCCTGCTGAAAACTATCTGAATGCTGCACAAGTCTCAGTATGTTACCCCCAATCTCCAAATAAACTCACAGCTGATCCAGTCAATGCAAGTTACCCCATACTTATCCCATGCTAAAAGAATGTCGAAATCTTTTAAGGTCCAGTATTAATCCTAAGAAAGGAGGATACATCCTTAGAAAAGAGTATTATCCTTCAAATATTTTGCAAGTATCTGCATGAATTCCTATAATTTTATTTGTTAATAATCACTGGAGGCAGCTTCCAAGTTTCATTTGCTATAATAGCCATGGCAATTATTTGGTCTCCTAGTCCAGTAGCAATATAAAGAAGTTTAGTATTACTTTTAGACATAGAGAAGCTTGCTGCATTCGAGCACTACACTGCTTTATATCTCCAAGGATAAAAGCTAATCCACACAAAATACTGCAGTTGCATGTTTTAATCCCATTTATAACAGTGCTATGCAGGTATGCATAGACTTAATTTATGTGAAACTATTCCTCCCGATCAAGATATTTCTATGTTATGTGAATTGTACAAACACACAGTCAGGTTCTCCAGTTTAAGACCACCTGATCAAAACAATGGGATTCAAACAGCCTTGGTAAACAGAAGAATTAGAAAAAAGCAAGTAAGGAATAAAGTTCAAAACCAGCAATCCTTCCCTGTCCCAGATACAACAACTCCAAATAATAGTTCTCACCAAGCTCTTTCATATAGTCCTCAAAGTTTTCACTGGAAAGGAGTTTCCAGGTGCCCACAAACTGGTCACACATGTTGTCAGGCTAGAGAGAAGTCTTCCTCAGGATCAAGCAGAAATGCAGGACAGGAGGATAGTATGAGCTCTAAGAGATCAGGAGTTATCTTTAAAAAGAAGCCTTGGCCACATGATGCTCTAAGATGACCAATGAAGACGTAGTCCCAATGCCCAGTGTTTTCCTTCCTTCCCTACCCCTCCTTTGCCAGTAGGTCATAGTGTTATTATTCATATGACTTTACTAGCACAAAGATCACTGTCTCGGTTTTATTTAATTATTTGTGTCATTCAAGGACACTCTGCCTTAAAGGCAAATAATTAAATCATATTGTCTTTCAGAAGAAAAAGGTAGGCTCAACCCACAGAGGTTTATGTTCTCTCCTATACTTCTCGTATACTCTTTCATTTCAGTTGGCCATATCAAGTGGACACTGCTAGATTCCTTGACTGTAAGATCTGAAAGGCATGCTGGGATAAACTAGTTTGCTTTCTGCACCTCTGCAGTCAGAGATTTTCTCCAGAGAGGTACAGAATTACAGGAAGAAATGGATTTGTGGCAAGAACAGAGAGTGCTGGTGACTGTAGGAGGGCAAGGCAATAAAATTACTTCCTTGTTTGAGATGTCCTTATCATTGCACCATCTGAATCAACTGACCAGTAGGTCTGTATTCTGCTTTTATGTGGTGGAGACAAGACATAAGGTTCTGTGAAAAAGAGAGTAAAAAAATAGATTATATCTCTCCCTTTTGCCCCTGTACTTTCTGAAGACTTATGTTCCAATGGCCAGCATTATAACCAGACTCTGGTATTGACCCACCAAAGGTTACTGAACACTTCATTTGCTTTCTGTTCCCATTGTACAGGTACATAATGAGTACTGGAAAGTATCGAGTGAGGATTGCTGCAGTGTCCCAGATAGAAAGGATGAGATCAGGCTGAACTCCGTTCCAGCAGTTTTCTTGCCTTTTGGGAACTGTTCTGTGTGTGGCTTGGTATGATTAGTGTTCATTTCTTTGGAGCAAAAATAGGGTGTTTGTATTCAAAACTATAGCCTGAGAGGGAGGATTAGCCTTCCTTTTGGTGTTAACTACTGACTACAACACTTGTGCTTCTGGAAGAGATTTTTGGGAGAGAGGTGAAACATCTGTTCCATGCAAATCAGTTTGGTGCAGACAAAGCACACCCTTCCTAGGTAGTCAATTATCCATACCTATTTAAAGCAAATCTGAGCTATTTGTAGAAGTCTTGCAAACACGATGACTCAAAAATACAAGAAGAAAGCCAATTTGTGGGTTGACTTGTTTGTTTACTTCAAAGCAAGCAGCAATCTGGGAGCAGGTTCATGGCTCTCACTTGGGAAGTATCCTACTGATAGTCTCCTTTCCCTTGGGAGAGACTTCCAGTCACAAGAGATAAGTATGTGGCATTGATGTAATCTAATACAAATCCTACATGCTTTCTGGGGCAAATGAGCCCTGCTAGTGATGAGTAAAGTCCTTAATGTTCATGAAGAAATCAGTAGGGCTTCTGAGCCTGGAACCTTAGGCAATATAGGATTTTTGTCACTTGCAGAAGGATCTTGCCAGGAAGAGATGAGCAACCTGGTTAAACAGCTCCATGGTCATCAGCACAGATGGGATTTAATACCACTAAAAATAAGGGCATCTTCAAAACTGTAGAAACCTCCTTCAAAATGAGACACAATTTTGAAGAAACCACAGCAAGTTAGAGGTAAACAAAGGAAGGTAAGTTGGTGAAGGTCTAGCACAGTGAGGAATACTGGCAAAGTAAATTTATCACAGAGCGAAACTGTCTCGTAATCATGCCGATGTAATTGAAGTCTGCAAAAATTATAGATACACTGTCAGCAATGTGTTTTTGGGATGCTGTGACCTTTGAGGATGGTTTTTGATGGAGGAGGAGCAGAAGTGGAATAGCAAAGGAGCAGTTGAGCAAGGGAGATTGGTGAATGGGAAGGTAGTGTTGATGGGTTAAATCTTATTCTGAGTCAGAACAAAGGTAGAAATCTACTTGAGATAAATAGCTTTTCACAAAAATGAGTATAATAGTTACCTCCATTTGGCACTTTCTAATGTGTAGGAGGAAGAATGATGCTGCTTCTTGTACTGCTTTCTGTAGTCAAGATCAGTCACTCAAGACAACTTTTAACTGTGTCAGTTTTGGACTGTGCCAAAGCTTTCCTGGTACTTTGGATTTGTCAAAGTGAAAATACAATTTACTCTGAAATGTGAAAATATGAATTAACAAATTACAGCTATTACTATTAGCAACATTCTGCTTAAATAAAGGTTTCTTTCGTCAATTCCTCAATGCCTCAGGGCAACAATGTACAACTCCTTTGACTGCTACAGCTATTGATGACTACCAATGAGCAGCAGTGTATTGAGCTTATCCAGTTTTCTCCATAGTTCTGCTGCTCTGAATCAAGAACAGGGATGAGAAGGTAAAAACACATCCATGCTCTATTCCACATCTGATGCCATAGCAGACTATGAATCTATTGACTCTTGCTGAAAACTTTCTTACAAGTAACGTGGCCTCTTTGTGGGGTTATTAATGGCACAGTTGACAATGTCCATAGTAGGATATTATACATATTCTTGGAAAAGCTATTAAAAACAGAGATTTTCCCTTAAGCAGTGCTGCAAGCTTTCTATTTAGGCACAGTAATATCTGTTGAGAAGACGGGCTGCAGCAGCTCTCATGCCAGGAAGAAAGGACTACGTCAGACTGTCTGGTACGTTGCAACTTAGGCCAAGCAAAAAGTTTTCTTAATACTTGTCTGTCTGGATACTGCAGTCAGAATATGGTCTAAGGTTACTCCAGAGTAAATTCAATGAAAGGTGAGCTAATGCTGGAGAGCAGAGAGCAGCAGGTAAAAGGATACCTATCTCTGCTCACCACCTTGCCACTTTTATTACTCATTCTTTGAGACAGATGAGTTGCCTTAGATTTCTGTTTAGCCATAAGATAGATATAACTAAAGCATCAGTACTCATGATGTAAGGCACTGACCTTACCAAATACTTGCTGTAGTTGGTTGGATGGTTCAAGAGGCCAACTGGATTTCAATTGGTCTTTTTTCTCTCTCCTGGGGAAGGAGATGAGCAGGAGACAGAAAGAGGTCCTTTTTCCTATGATCCATAAAACATACCCCAGCAGCATACTGATGCTCTTCCACTTGTGTCTGTGGCTTCAGACCTTGCTCAGGACTCAGAGTGCTGTTCCAAATGGTCATTTTGCTGAAGGAGTCAAATCTTGCCAGCAGCAAAAAATGAATCACAGAATCACAGAATGGTAGGGTTGGAAAGGACCTTTAGAGGTCATTCAGTCCAATCGCCCTGCAAAAGCAGGTTCACCTAGAATTTGTTGTTTCTCTGAGCAGCTTTCAGCACTACTCTACCCAATTACACGGCTGGGCCATGACATTTGGAGAACTCAAGCTTGTGAGCCCCAGAACTTGATATTTACTTTTAGTGATTCTGAGTTCTTGTATTTCCTCCTGGACTTTAGACAAACTACCAAGGACTCCACACACTTAAATAGGTTTCCAGTATCTGCAAGCAGGACTCTGAAAACTGAAACATCTAAAAGGTGTTTCTGAAACACTAAGATAATTTGTGGAAATGTTAAAACAAAAATGAATTCTCATAACTCCAATGCATAGTTAGATCAAGCCCCCCAAAAGACCTGGTGTTGGTCATCGGTAACTTGCAGTTAAAATACACATGATTAATTTTTCTGAACTTGCTTTAACAATGAAGAAAAAATGCAGATATGGCTAGAGGAAATGGCAAGTCTCTGGACCCTCGTCTTTGTTGAGTTGTTTTGAGCGTAGTGTTAACAGCTGAGATTCTGGGTTTTTTCAGCAGATGGCACAGCCATAATGTATTCTGTCAAACATTCGTGGCTCATGCTGAGTGACTGCTATTCCTGAGGAAAACACTGATTTCTCCTACACTGCTCTAAAGTGTATGCATTCTCTCACTTCTGGTATCAGCCAGCTAGCAGTGTGAATCCCATCAAACAATGCTATGAATTTCAGGGGGTGAGTTAAAAGTAATATGGAAAAAGTAGGTAAAGAGGAGTATTTGTAAATTGGTTTTGAGTTTATTGCAATAAGAAGAATTCCAGGTACACTAGCTCTTCCAGGCATAAAGGTGATATGCTTCCAGAACATAATATGGGTGCTCCTGTATAAAAATATTCAAAATGTCAGAGCTCTACCTCAAATATGCTGTACTCAGCAAATGCCATAGCAAGATTAATGACAAATCTAGCTTAATGACTTTTGAAGGTTTGTAGGAGAGAAGATGCAATATTTCTGGCTGCAATGTAGACATTGCAGATGTTTCATGTTCCTAACTACATACTGATTTCACTCATATAAAAAGCAAATGTAAAGTTGCCTGAAGTTTCTGATGCTCAAATTCAGGTATTTTTTTTCATGTACTGTACAAGACTTGTGGCTAACATCAGGGCGTTTCCTCTTGAGAGTGTACAATGAAAGGCAACTCTATTTTTTTTGTCCATGGATTTCATTTCCCTGAACTTGGCTGAAAGAACATCAATCCTGCACGTTCTTTCCCTCCATCCACTTCCTACAAAAAAAAAAAATTATTTTCTTACTTATTTATCTCTAAACTTTTCTATCTCTAAACTTTTTTTTCTAGGTTTAGGTATCACAGCAGACATGCAAATGAAGAAAGTAATCTGTTTCCCAAAGCTCTCTTGGGTTTCTTCTAGCAATTTGAAGACTTGCTAATAACATTCTGAAAAACCTCTTTGTAGTCCTTCCCCATATGCTCTTCTGAATTATCCCAGATCATCCAGCTGAAATTATCTCTGGAAGCATCTGTCAGATCAAAGCAGTAGGATTGGTGGTTGTATCTACTTTGTGACTGCCCAGCAGGACTCCATTCCAGGTCTACCTTGTAACTCCAGCTCATATGATACCACCTGCACAGAGCCAGGCTTGCATCTTATCTCTATGAGGATCTGCATTTAGAATCCTTCCACTGTTTTAGTTAGTTTGTATATTGATACTTTTCAGCAGGCTGAATAAAAATCTTAAAGATAGTGCATTTTGTTAACATGTAAAAGCTTGCAAGTTTAAACTAACCCTATCTGTGGTTGTCCTTCACTTAACAATTGATGTCCTGTCAAGTGAAAACTCTCCTAGAATTTCACTTCTCTTTCTAACAAAGCTCAAGACAAAACAAAGCATAGGAACAATATTTCAACAAAACTAAAAAGACACTGTACAAAACATTTAAGCTTTGCTGAACTTTGCTCTTTGAGGAAATACACATTTTCTTCCATCCTTGTTTCTGCATCTCTTCATTCTGCATGAGGCATTTTATTGCTAACAATGCTTTAATCTGAAAGCTTGCTCTGAGCCTTTGGGAGATCTCTGCTTGTATTTGCCAGAAAGCTATCTGTTATCAAGGCATTTGAACTGCATCCAGAGATCTAATGCTCCATGTAAAGGAAAGGGAAAAAACAAATCCCTGAAATGCCCTGCAATGCCCTGAGTTCAGAGGCGAAGCCTTACCGAGAGCAGTGCTCTCTTTCCACATGTGGTGAGTAGTGGATGGGTGTGAGCGCTGACAGCTCTCCCAAAGGCTATGCAGCATTCTGCAGCTGGCTGCTGCCCCCGGGCGCTGGGACCTGCAGGGAACAAGAAGGACTCAGTTTGCTGCGGCCACCAGCAGCTATCCAGACACACACCATGCCTGGGCCACCAGCCTCTTACAGCTGCTGCCTCTGCAACATCACTGCTGCCTGTCACAGCCATCTCATTTCATATTGTCTCCTACCAGAGAAATCAGGTTGGGAATTTAAAGGCTCTCTGAGGAAAGAAATGTGAAGGGTTTTCTAAAGCAATCTATCACACTTAAGGAAGGGTGCAGTGCTGACAGAGCCCTGGCACAGGCTGTACAGGGAGGTCATGGAGTCTCCTCTGGAGGTTTTCAAAACCTGCCTGGACATGTTTCTGTGTGACCTGATCTAGGTGGACCTGCTTGAGCAAGGGGTTGGACTAGATGATCTCTAGAGGTCCCTTCCAATCCCTACCATTCAGTGATTCCTTGATACTATAATAGCTCTTTTCTAAGAGTACTAATAGCATTAATTTTGTTAACATAAACTTCTACTAACTTGCTGGAATTGAAGTATTTAAAAACGCTTCTATCATTTCTCATTTACTGTCAGGCTTACTGTTCTTTCAAACTGCTCACCACAGTTAAGGTCTGACTGTGCATTCCTGGGTGTACATAAAGCTTCTGTGAAGAAGTGCCCCTCAGTTGTAACACCTCAGGTTCTTCCTTTGCCTATTTAAGTGGCACTAATTCATTTATCAGCATCAAGAGCAGATGAGGTGCCTGTGTTGCACCTTCGCTCATCCAGTTTCCAGTTTCCAGTTGTCTGTGACTTGTTTAGCCTATAAACATTTGCTTGTAACTAAATACATGATTAAGTTGTTGCTGGGCTCTCTGAGGTGACTAAACTTTGCTTGGTGTATACCCAGAAAAAGTTGTTTCCTTCCTGGTCTCTTTGATTCCCTATTCGTAAGCCTGATGAACCTGAAGCCTGATGTCTCCTTGCCTCAGCCTCCTGCAAAGCCTGTTACACAAGTATTGTGTTTGTCTGATTTCTCAGTTTTCCACCTATATTCTGTAAAATGCTTTAAAGTGTGAATACCAAGGGTAGAGATTCTTTGAAAAAAAATGATGTTGAAGTTGCTGTGAATAACTTTCACATACACCTTGTCAAAAGTTATTGGTATTGCATGTGTCATTTTACTGTTGGAAGATTGGGCCTTGTTTACCTAGCAGACCACTGGTTAAGGTAGAAGGGGGAAATTAATCTAGTATTTGTATATTAAGCTTGTGTCTGGGGTTTCCCAGGGCCCATCGTCAGTAGGAAGGGTAGATTACCTTTTGCCTAGAAGAGTTGTTATGGTGTTCAGGTGCTCTAGTGGGGAATGGCATACTCGGGTTTGAAATTCCTTGGGCTGAAGAGGCTACTGAAGCTATGTTTCCTGATACTCAGTCAGTGGGAGAGAGGGAAGTTTTATTCTACTGTTTTGGTTATTTTTTTCTTATTATTGAGACAATTGTCTATGTCTGCATGGAACAAAAGCATGTTCACATCGGCATGATGTTCACATCATGGAGGTTCCCACACACAAGATGGGCTTCAGAGAGATGTTTCCTCTCTCCTACTGAGCTGGTGTGGGCATTTCTTCCCTTAGCATGGTGGGTAGTGGAAATCCTTCTCTTTAGGATCTATGTTTCTTCATATGTTAAATAAGAAAAGTTTCCCATTTTTCCTGTCATTGAGATTTCTTACTTCCAGACTTCAGCTGAAGTTTGGTGGTTTTTTTTGTTTGTTTGTTTGTGGGGTTTTTTTGTTTTTTTGTTTTTTGGATCTACCATTTATTATTGCAGCTATCAGGTTATTATGTAGCCCAAAGGCATAAAGTTGTGTTCTTCTGGTACCATGTCTCCATCTCATTTATAGAAATCTCCATCATAGACTGACATTTATGAAGAGAGAGTACTTCTTTAGTGGAGTAAAGATGATGAATTAAGATTCATACATGAAGTCTTTAAAATTAGTTCTAAATAAATCTGTTTTTAGGGTGCCATTCAAGGTGCACACCAAGTAAAAAATACTAGTTCATTCACATTCCTTCCTACATGAAGATAGGCTTGTGAAATGAGAAGATATTATCACAGTGAGAGACCATTGAACCCACTTTTATTAACTATCAGGGTAGCTAATACCAAGACAGAAAGGAGTGGTAATCAGTCATGGTTCAAATCCCCACCGGCTGTTAACTTGGTTCTCTTTTCATGGGATGAGTTGAGGGGAGGGCTCAAATGATCCCCTTGATACACATAATCCCATTTCAGGTTGATTTTAAGTTACAGGCCATTAAGATGTTTTCAAACTCTGTCACGGGAAAATAAAAAATCTTGTCCAAAATAAAGCGAGCTGTCTGTGAAGACTATCCATCTATGAGGAAAATGACACTATCAATCCATGAAGGACTTGATGCTGCAGTGGACCACTGTGCCTTGAATGACCTGCTTGCATCGCTGGGTAGATTCCACACATTGCAGCAGTGAACAGTGTAGTAACTATAACGGTGGAAGCAGATGCTGTGAAAATCAGCCTGTAGAAAACAGTCTCACTGTAGTGAGTGTGGCATTTAAAAATCTATATCCAGTCTGTGAAATGTTAATAGAATATCATCAAATATTTCTGAATTGAATGTCTGCTATTACTATGATACACAATGTGGAAAAACTTTTTAAGACTGTCAGTTTTAAATAAACTACAGAAGTACTAGATGACCACAGATCTCCAACTTAATGGGCCAAGTACGATTGCCAAGAAGATCAAGATCCCTTCCAGAGTTTGTAAGTCATCAAGGAAAAGAGCTTAGTAATTCAATTCATACTGGTACAGTTCTGCATAGATTTGCAAGGAAGAGAAATTTGGTTCACTCATTCTAAATTATAATATTTCTTCATGAGGTTCAGTATATCCTTCCATCTCTTTCTAGGCATACAGTATACAATTATCTGCTTGAGAATTGATGAGGAATTGCTCCACATGGCATCAGAATTTTCCATTGTAAACTGGTTTACTTGAGATATGAAATCATACTTTTATAAAAACAACCAGCAAAGCTCTTACAAGTGTATTCAAAACACCCCTGTAACTAATCTGCCAGTTATTTTGCTTGTTAAAACATACAAACATACAAGACAATTAATTTGTTGAATTTACTGCAAAGCAACTATCTGGAGTAATGATGAAGTTGTTTCATGTGACATTTATACAGGTAGTTTGAGACTCTGCCAGCTATAAACCTATTTCATTATATGTCTGTGGGGGAGTTGGACTTGATCTCTAGAGGTCCCTTCCAATCCTATCATTCTATGATTCCATGATTTAGTACCACAATGTGCACTTAGGCTGAATTCTCTTTTGTCTTTAGAAAGGCTGAGAGACCATTTTTCCTACTTTATACTCTGGAGAGACATTTTCTGAACTAGAAACAACTTCAGATCCTTCTTGTCTTGCATAGCAGCTAACTTCTCCAATGCAGCACAGTATTAGAGCATTTGTTCCCATTAGTAATAAAAGAACTTGGCTGCAACCACCATGTTAGAGAATCAAGCTTTCTTTGGGGCAGAGGGGCTTATTTGTCAGCTTCTGCAAGTTACTCTTGTAGGATAATGATCACACTCACACTATCTGCTGCTAGACAGAAGGTGTGCAATCTGGCATGGTATGGAAGCTACTGGATCTCCCGGAGCATGCTGTCATGACTAGAAAAACTCCCACAACCTCTCTGACTCTGTAGTGAGGCACATCTGGAAAGAGTTTGCAAGTTTTTAGCTAAAACTAAATGTAGACTAGTCTAGGAAAACATATTGGCCCATTTTTGGGTAAGCACAGCTCTCTGTAACCAAACAACTCCTGGAGTCTGTGATGCTACAAAAACACTGTGTGCTAGGACAACACAGGCTAAATTAATTTCTAACACAACTTCTGTAGAAAGCATGTCCCTCACACTTCAAAACTTGTTTAGTTGATGCTTCATGTCAAGCTACACAAGTAATAAGACTCTTCAGAAAAAAAGAAGGCACAAGATGATCTTTCTTCTCCTTTCCTTTCTCCTTCCTCACCAAGCAGATAGACAAAAACTTTCTCTTTAAGTAAAATAGCAGCCAGTGAGCTTGAGATGTGTTTGTCTGTGATTTTCTGTGACCTGCTTTATGACGTGAACAAGTGGTGCTGCCAAGAACCAGAATACCGTTGCTCAGAGAGGAAAGTAATTAATTTAGGTCTTGTTAACGCAATCAAAATTAATGGAAAGGCAGGCACTGATTCCACATACACACTTCAGTGAGACTGATGAAAACTGAGCTAAGTCATCTGTCATTCCAGTTTGCAAAAAACAAAGTCAAAACAGAAGAGAATCATTGCTCTATTCATTCCTCTCAGTGTATATTAGTAACCCTTCACACTATAAAATTTCTTACTCTTCCTACTCTCTAGCTCAAACTCTTGCACTTCGGGAGTCTTTGTCTTCACTGCCTCTCCTGAGGCTCATCTATTCAAATCTCTCTTTCAAGTGCTGTCATAACTTTTTTTTCTCCATCTATCTGTCTACCAAATTGGAAATCTACTTTGGTAAATGTAGAAAAGTGGAAAAAGGCAAGTAAAAGCTCATGCATGTTTGTTTTTTTTTTATTCCCATAACAAGATGGCAAAGTTAAGCCTTATACTAACTCAGAATAAAATTTCCTTTAAAATCAAATAGCTTAATTCCTTTTCCTGAATTGTATAGCATTCTTTTAGAAAAAGAAGCAACTTCCTTTCTCTGGAAAACCTGAAAAATCAGGTTAGATTTCTGGGGCTGCAAAAGAAAGGTCCCAAACTTATTCAGCTCGATAAGGAGTAAAGCAGGTATGTGGTGGAAGGTGTTTACAGCTGTAAGGACCAAGAAAATTACCCATCCCTTTACCATTCCCTGAAAGAGCTATTCCTAAAGCACAACAAAGAAATGTCTTACTCCTCACATTGTATAATTCATCATTTTTTGAGGCTATCTGGGGATTTATTTCAAAGCAGTGTTTAGTTTCTGGAGTCTGGAAAAGCTGAGCTATTTGCACATTTAGCATTCTTACTGGAAACTCTGTGGTGTGACATTGCTGCAATAAACCAGCATGTGTAAAAGATTGTCATTATCACAATTTGAACTCCAAACTCAATCCCTGAGAGCATCTGGACTTTTTAAATAATCAATTTTTCAAAACACTGAAATAAAGGTCACCGTAAGTCATCTATTTCTGTACGTCCCAGTCTCAGAGTAGTAGCATGTACCTATAAACCAGAAGATGCTGTTAACTTGAATCTTAAATTTTGCTGTGATAGTTAAAGGCAGATAAATTAGTTCAGTCAAAAGGTTGCAATTTGATGAGCTCAGTAAGGGTAATTCACCAGCTGTTCTCTACTCACCAAGAGAGCAATCTGTGCTTGGACTTATAGCCCAGCCTATGTCAAATATAGGGTTTTATAACCCCTGACAGTAACCTGAGCAAACTCTTGTGGAATTTAATGTTTTGTAAAGCAGCAGTTATGGGAAATGCAAATATTACACAGAATGTTGTCTTGAAGAGCTCTTAGCATCTATAGCATTTCATTTCCTATGGAGGATAGGATGTGGTATATCATCTATTAAAGTCAGTGGGTCTCATTTGCTAAGTAGGAAAGACATTTTCCATCACTGTCATTCACTTCAGTCCACTGCTGTTTTTTACAACTGCCTTAGGAATGTTTTATAAGATATTCTATACACGTGTTGAACTGTCAGACTGACCCTGCACTTGTGAACAGAATGCAATTCATGAGGTGAAGGTAAGGGCATACATTAAAGTATCTTCATAATATGATCTATTACTAAGGGAAACAGTGCATTCCCTTTTTCAGCTTTCTAGTTGGATAAAACACTACTAGTAACTCAGCACTAAGCAGGGAAGTAAACACGAATGTACTACATGCTTTTGACATTTGTACTGGCTCTGTGAAGAAAAAGAGGTGCATAATAACACTTAGAGCTGTTAATAACACTTCCTACCACCTCCATTCACTTCCAAAGCTGATTGAGATCAGACAAGCTGAAATACAAGATTCAAACATCCCACCAGCACCATACCTGAAAACAAATGTTGTAGAGAGGCAGATTGACTCATTCCTGTAGCAGTACTTTTGCAGAGTTTGGAGATACTTTGTACTGTTCTTTAAACTGATAACTGACAAATGACAATCATGTAACACCCCAGCTGAACGAATCTTGTTATCCACTCCTGAGATGCTGCAGAACATATTGTTGCTGTATGGTGTTCCCCTGCACCTTACAATCAATCCGTCACATTTCATAATGAAATGAGAAAGGATCATAAAAATTTGCACATCGTAGTCAATCTTGTGTCAGAGAAGCCAGAGTTTCACATGGATTTGACGCTCAGAAAAAAAAAAAAAAAAAAAAAAAGAAAAAAAAAAGAGAGTGGCCACAGAAGACAACAGCGCTGAGAAACAGCAAAGTACATTGTCATGCTAGTTCCTGGGGAGATACTGGGTTATTGCTAGGTCTCCTGATGCTAAAAAAAAAACAGAAAACTTCATCCTGAACTTATGTTCCAGCTGCCTGGGTGGTCCAAAGCCAAAGTCACTATATGCATCACATACTGTAGACACAGACACATAACTGTTGCCTGATAAGGATGGTATGTGTGACCGCTTTGCCAGCAGACTGGAGGGTGTTCACACCTGCAAAGAAGTGCCTGCAGACCACCAGTTGTGTTGTGCAAACAGCCGCAGCACATGCTTGTATCTACCTGGCCATGCACCTGCACAATGAAAACTTCTCCCAAATTGGTTGAGGATGAACCACAAGCCTGAAGGAAAAATCCAGGAACTCCCAGAGCTGCTAGTAGATTGAACAAGCTGAAACACATCCACGTGATCAATCTCATGAAAAATATTTGCATATGTTCATGGCTCTATGCCTTTTGCAGAAAGCTGTTAGGAACCTACTCCAGAGACTGGCCTGCCACAGCCACTTTGTATTTCTTTCCAGCATTGGCTTTTCAGAAGTGGGAGATGAGCAATAATATAAAGTATAAAAGCTCTTAAGGCAAGTGCCATTATGTCTGTTGTTTGAAGAGGTCTCCTCCTGATAGCTGCTAACATGTTCTGATCTCTATCTGAATGGCTTGCTCCTTGATCAGTGCTAGATAAAGGTGCCTTACTGAGAATAGCTTGTAAGTATTTTTTAATGCAAACATCAACAGTTCATAAAAACTGAGATAAAATTATCTCTTCAGACTTCATGCCTTGTAAAGAGAAGTCTGAGGAAGGACCAGCACAAACAAAATCTTACTAGAAGTCCCCTAGGGAGGTTCTGTTACACCTCTAGTAAAGCAAAGATTTTCAAGAATGATTAATGCAAAGTGATTGTACACTTAAGATGAAGCAGCTCAGTGTTCCAGGAGCATTTGCCAGAACCACAGGGATTTGGGAAATTATTATTGAACACACATATCTCAGGGTAGAAAAGGTGTCTACGATAGGCTGTGAATGTCTCAACATTAGATTGCAGAGACATTGCAAAAGAGATGAAACCCAAGAATAATCGCTCCCAAAAGTAATTTACTTTTTTCTTGCAACTGAAGAACAAGCATCCTTGTTCTTATCTGCTATGATGCCTTAGAATTGTTAGCTCTTTTAGAAGTGTTCTTGGTGTTTATGTGTTTTTTTTTTAATTAAGACATCGTTTCTTTGCTTTCTAGATGCAGAATTTCTATTAGGCTCTTGAATTCATTTTTCTCATGGGAAACAAAAAAGATAATTAAGATAATAAAACTTAGCATATCTTTTAACATTTTCTGTGGTAAAGATACCATCTTTAGCAGAACTGCTTCAGTTAGAAGATTGACTGATGGGTTATTAGTAAGTGGATATAATAGCAGAGACTTGACACTTTTTCCAAGTGAAGCAGATTACACAGTTATTTTCCTCACAAAATCGGTTACTCCCTGTAGTTTCAATTCTGGTCTTTGTCCACGTTGTTCTTTCTTTCCCTTCAGGATATTCTGTGTCTTCATAGTTATTACCTTGTTATTCTTGCAAATAAGATAGTAAATGACTTCATCCCTTCTGTCTCATTTCTATTTTTAAATGGCGTTGATTAGAAAATTTTTGAAGATCATATCATATATACACTCACATATCTATTTATAGACACTATACATGTGCGTGCATATAAATATATATATATATATAAAACCCATGTCTCATCTAGTTCTTTCACATATTACTCAAATTTTTCACAAGAAGTTTATCTCAGGTTCCCAGAAGATGATCAATTCCCTTTCTAGATGTGGTAAAGTACTGCTTCTGAAAGATAGAAGAAACAACTGCTTTATAAGTGTGATTCAAAGCTAACTCATTTGCAATCTGTCCTTAAGTGTCTCTACATGTGTGACACATAGAAAACAGTATTTCTAGTGTATGATGAAGCATGTCACACCAAGACTGAGGGAAAAAAAGTTTCTCAGAAGCCAACCCATAAGCACTTCATTTTCACATCTGTCTTCACCCCACAACATTTCACTTTTCCTATTAACAGTTCAGAGGGCAAAACAGCCTGGCTGAGCCTGAATAAAAGCAGAGACTAGAACCAAACACAAGCACTACTAGATCTACTTCCCACTCTGTTCCCAAAGGCATCAAAAGTTGAGTCTAAATAAGCAGCTTTGCACTTTTGGTGGGAGGCTGATGATGCTGTTATGAGGCAAAGGATGTTCAGCACTAGAGTCCTTGGCAATCAGCAATTAGTAGGAAATGTCAGAGGGAGAGAGTGAAGGTCACCTAGGGAGACATGGAGGTACTTTGTAAATCTGAGTTTAAACTGTGGCAGAAGAAGTCTTAAGACTAAATTACAATGGTGCCAAAGAAAAAAACATATAGAGGAAAAAATGGGTTAATAAGTAGATAAGAATCTGTGGCTTTGAAAAGTTGATTCCACAGTGACAAGAAGTTGTTTCTGTAGCCTCCAAAAGACAAAAAGGAAGTGAAAAGTCTTGGGCAACTGACGAGAAAGCGATTGCAGTTGAAAAGGAGGTGAGAAGATTCAGGGATCTGCTGGAAGTGGAGACGAGATCACTTCTGCTCAAATAGTCTAAGTGATTGGAGGGAAACCTGACAAATACAGCTTCAAATATCTAGGGAGGAAACAGGAGCTGGGAGTTACCCAGGCAGGAATCAAGGAATTGTCTGCATAGTTGCTGGAGATGCTGTTGACAAAGCCTGATATATACATTGAAATATTAACCAAACAATTTCCTCTGGCTGGTGCTATATGTTTTTGATCTGGGTTTTCAGCTTGCTTGTCCATTACAACATACAAGAACTGGAGCAGGGACACCCTACTGATACCACTGTTCACTGCAAAGTGGGGTGACCACATCACAAAGCAGTTGTCAGTGTCTCAGCAGGTCCCACCAGGTTGTCTGGCCATTCCCTGTGTTTTTTGAAAGAACCCTCAAGAAGGCAAGTGATGTGACATCTGAATAAGATTCATATAGAGAAAGTGAAGAAAAAACAAATTCGCTGAGTAGAAGAGAATGATGAAAACCTCATTGGTGCTTTCTGTTACATACATCTTTTTTTGTTATTAGATACAGCAACTCATTCTGTGAACATTTACCATCATTGCATGGTTGTTTTTCCAACTGTTTCACTTACTGTAGGTCACCTGACACATGACATTTTAAAATCTATTCATGTTTAACTCCTGCTGGAAGAAAATAAAAGATTTGACCAATTAATTGTTCTATAATTTGACAAAAACCTTCATCTTTTTGGAGTGGCTTATTCCAATAGCAAGGCAGCATGTTTAACTAAACAAACTGAAATAATTAAGAACAAAGACAAGCACACTTCTATTCATGTAAGAGTTTTCTTCAGATCCAAAAAAGACTTAATGGTCTTGAAAACTAAATTAACCAAACAATTTCTAAGCAATAGGGTGTGATGTAAGCAACTACTAAACCAGATTAATACTTTCTACCGAAAGGCTGTTGCCCTATGACTCTTTGTGGAAGGACCTGCAGATGTCAGGTGTGTTGAAGCTTAATACCTATGAGATGCATCCCACTGAAGTTAATATTGACCAGTTATTCAAGCAACCAGTGTATTATTTCTGGTGGGCAGCGCTCCTTGTCCTTAGCCTTTCCCTAATCTTCTTTTCACTAAATCCTGTTCTAAACAGTTGAGGGAAAAAATGGCACAGGGTAAAGCAGGATTAAAATACTGATCTCAATGTGCTAAGACTCAGGAAAAATAAGGTATCTCACAAATATGAGAGTCACTAAGGCTTAGATTTACTTCTGATGAACGAGATTAAAAAGAATTTGGCAATCTAGTAAAGTTTTGCCTAAGGCATTCCTCCCCAACACTACCCTCGACAACCATGTAACATGAGGAAGCACAGAAATCTATTGAAGAAAGTCAGGAGTACTCCAAGTCTAAAGTTCTGAAATAAATTTTTGAGGGGAGTGAGAGTGAAAGTCATGGACTTCATGTATAAAAAAAACCAGTGAATATTGATCAGTGATGGATACAGCTTTGTGATGTGGTGAAAATTTTTTATTAAAGAAGATATTCTTTAAACAGTGGCTTTATCATCCTTAGGGCATAACAGTCCAAATTGTTATGGGCATAACAGTCCAACTGCTTCCCACACCTTCACAAGGTATGTGCAGTTTGCCCTTGAGAACATACCTAGAAAAATATGCCTGCCTTCTAGTACCTGATTGGAGTCTTACATGTGCAGGCAGGTGTGGCTGATAAAAGTCTCACATGTGCCAGCAAGGCTGGCAGATTGCTGCCACAGCATTTTCTTTCCAGAGACGTTATTTTTTTTTTACAAAAATACAGCAGGTGCCTTGCTGAGAAAAGCCATTCAAGCTGTGTGTCAAAGGCCTGGCAGGAATCAGTGATGAAAATAGGCTGTAGCTGAGTGGCTTCGCCTTTTTTGGGTGCAATTGTGCTTTGGAAGTCTTGTTAGTGACAAGAAAACTGACCAACTGCGACTTAAAATGGAAAAAAAAAAAACAAACAAAACCCCAAATGTTATCATTTACCTACGGTAGCAAAACGGGATTTATCATGCTGTGAGCAACAGTACAGCAAGCACTTCTTGCCTTTGCAGAAGATGTATAATTCTGTTATAACACAGATATGCTTTCTGCTATTCAGTTTATTTTTTCTCTGTCAGTTGTTCTGCATAGCAAACTGGTTTTGCAAAGTATCCAAAACCAGTCAAAGCATTACAATAAATCTGACCTTTCTCATAGCTTTCTTTGAGATACTTTTTTTTCCTGGGAAATGTAACTGTTTTCTAATTCCATTCATTTTGGTGATATTCTCCACAATATCTGCACAAAATATCTCTACTCTGCTATCAATGTTGACAGTTGACAAGTTTATCTGTCTCTCTCAATGTCCAGTATCTTCCTTCAAGTCCCGTGGGAAACAGAGATACCCATTTAAAATCTGAGTTTCTAGCTTTAATGACTACAAAAAAACAACCCTGAAAATGTGTGCTCTGAAAAAAATCATACTTAATTTGTTGATTCAATGTACCTATATTTTAAGTTATCTCTATGAGCACATAGTTGGCTGTTGGGCATTTTTTTTCTGTTGAGTACCAACTACACTAAATTTCCTTACAGATATTTATTTATATTGTACCAGGTCCCAGCAAGGTGACTGACTAAGGTGACTGACTATGTCTTTGCTAATATCAGTTGTGGGATACCACCAATGAAAGAGGAGACAATATTTTCTGACTTGTTTCATCAGGAAACTGTTAATTTTTGCTGACCCAAACCCACAAAGATGTCCTAGAGAGTGGCAGATTTTGTAAGGAAAATAACAATATTCACAGACCAGAGGGGAAATAAAAAAAAGGCAAGCTTCTGAGCACACCAGCTCTTCCAGTGATGTCTTTACTTTTCATTCTTTTGTGTACACAAGACTACAGGTGCATCAGCCCTGAATGCTACTGTCCATGAGGCAAAAGCCACACATGCTCACCTTCTACCTTAAATCACCCAAACTCTAACGGTAGCCCTGAAGCTTGCAGAGTTTCACGAGTCTGTTCATGAGTTCTGCAGGCCGTGGGAAGCTCCTGGTGACTTGAGCTGCTCAGTTCTTCTTGGAGGGCTTCCCATCAGGCATTAGAGATGGTGATGGCAATTACTTGTTAGGGGAAATTATGTGTCAGCTCCTAGATCTGGATGGGTTCCCAGCAATGAGTAGTGTGGTGGTGCTGTCACCCTGAATAGTTATGGTGACCAGTGATGCCAGAAGCATTGGACACCATGGTACTCATGAGCTCAGCCTTTTGTCCTTTCCCAGCTTTCCCAGGTCACACTCCCAGTGCATGGTGTGCACAGCCTCTCACTCCCACCATCCATCACTGTGTGGCATTGCTGCCTCTGCTGCTGAATGAGTTCTCCTGAGGACAGGTTGCAGCTCGAGGCAGATATGGTGGGCTGGTAATGGGAACAAGCAGAGCAGACAAGATGCCCTACCCACAGGCTCTATAAATCTTATGGACCCAAGAAACCCAAGTTAGTAGTGATACAGCAATACTTTTCTATATCGCCATCATCATGACAGATTCAAATGGGATTATCACCCTCATCCATTGTGCATGTATATGCATACACAAATAGCTTGGTAGGTTATTTGAAAAACGCTTCCCAGGAACTTTAAACTTCCCAGGACATCTTGTGTTCCTGCACGAAAAGTAAAACTACAGGGCCCAGGCTACTGCTCTCTAATTTCGTCCAGTAAGAGGAGAGGGATTTTAGCTTATCAGAGACAAACTATGGCAGAGCACTCAGCAAACGAAAAAAAAGAAAATCAAAACTAAAGTTCAGCTGTCTCTTGCCTCCTCATTTCTCTCACTGTTCCTTAAAACAACATTCCCTCAAATAAACTCAATTTGAATTACATAGTTTGGTTTCTTTCCATTTACCTCTCAGTCTTCTGAGCATTTTTAATTTGTCTGAATCCAGGAGAATGAGAAACACACTTTTCAGTCAGAAACTGTAAGTCTAGTGCAATTTCTTGGCTTCTGACTCTGAGTTTTGGGAAGAGGAAAAAAGACCTCAAAACCAAGATAGCAAGCACACAAATTTATGAAACACTATGCAGCTTGAAATAAGCACACAGTTAGTTGTACTGCAGCCATTAAAAAATAAAAAAGAAGCAGCAGTTTATGAAGCCAAATGATTCTGTCAGACTGATGGCTTAGGCAGGAAAAAATGAATTTGCTTTGTCTTATAAACAAGATGGATGTTGTTGTCAAACTGACAGGCAGGAGAAAGTAGGAAAAGCAAAGGAAAGGCACTAGAGAGAGGGCCTGGCTCACTGTGAATGAATTATGAAATAGCTGAGCAGGGAAACAGTGTG
The DNA here is from genome assembly GCA_013401255.1 of Urocolius indicus. Taxonomy (NCBI): domain Eukaryota; kingdom Metazoa; phylum Chordata; class Aves; order Coliiformes; family Coliidae; genus Urocolius; species Urocolius indicus. The sequence goes on along the minus strand of WBNH01000394.1, from coordinate 148,968 downwards.
AGCAACAGCTGTCATACTGAGTAAGGGCTGCCCAGACCAGACAGAGCACTCAGGTTTAAAAGTGAACTTGGATGCAATTTCCTTTGGAAAGTATTGCTATCAGTTAGTTTTACGAGTACCTAAAATTGAAGCATCTAAACTCAAGGTGCTCTTATAAACCCATATCTCTGCCTTCATCTTACACACTGGTACTACTGAGCGTCCATCTTACTCAGCATCACTTACTTCTAATTAGCCAGTCTGTAGCCAGGATCAACAGATTTAAACAGTATTTTTAAGGAAGCTTTTTCTAAAAACAGCAGAGACCCAAAGATGTTACCCAGTAATCTTACTCTCTCCTTTTTGGCTCCAAAATATGGTTAATACAGAGCAGAACATCATCAGGAGGGAAGGCTGAAACAGCTGGCTTCCATTGGCATGCCCTACAGCTTTTCAACTAAGTCATTGGTCTTATAGGAAGGTAGCCTCAGTGTGTCAGATTAGGGGTAGAAAGTCATTTAGCTTGGGTTTCCCATTTCAAATTATGGAAATGTTATGGAAAGTTATGGAAATGCTCACTAGCTGTTTTTTGGCATGAGCCTGAAATTATCTGAATCTAGGAAAAGAACTGATCTTTGACTGGACGGATAAGCGTTTCCCTGACCTGGTAAAAATCAGGGAAATCTGAGCTGCACAGGGCTTCTTCCACTCCTTGCTTACTTTGTATTTTTTTTTCCATTCATGCTTAGTTACTCTTCTCTCTGTGTGCTGGCTTTTGTGCATACCACTGCTATGGGCCCACCTTTCCCCTCACTCTTTTGCTCCTACCACTCTCAACTCCTTTATAAAGGAACGAGACTTGGGCAAGTAGCTCGAGAGAAGACACCAGGTGCTCTGGCCAGCTAGAGTCAGGGTCTATTGGCCACCCTATCAAGGTGTGAACCTATATTTCTCTGTGTGTTTGTTCCTACTGTGCAATCTGTGTCCTATTTCTCCAGTTGCTCACTGTACAACCTTGAGACCTCTCAGTCAACAGCTCTGGAGTCCAGCTGTCCCAGAATACTTGTAAAATTCCAGTTTCAAACATCTTTCAAGTCAGCATGACCCTGGTCAAAATGTTTTGGGGGTTGTGTTTTTGGTTTTGTGGTTTTTTGGTTTTTTTTTTTTCTTTTTAAGGAAATGTCTTTTAATTCCTTTCGCATATTGCACAACAGGTAAAGTGTTTGGTTGCCTTATGAAACGCCTGGGCTGGGCCGCTTGCATTTTGCTGCAAACGTGGCTAAGCATGGAGGGAGAATTTCCAAAAAGCTGAGATCAGAAGTCAGCAAGTCTTGTTTTAACAAGCCAGTTGAATTCATTAGCGGCTTTTTTGTTGAGTGTGCAAGCAGCAACAAAGAGGGAAAACTTGAGTGCTCACGTGGTGTGACAGCTCATACCTCTTCCTGAGGATGGCTCAAGTCTGACAGCTCAAGATGATTTAACCTGCTAGATTGAAATCTACAGAAACAAATGGGACACCCTTGGCTCTCTTCATGAACCTCCAACAACAATTTTTCTTACTTTCTGCTGAACAAATACCAAATCACTGCATCCAGTACAGTGTACAACTTAAAGATTTTGTGCACGTGGCTTCAGGTCTACTATTTTGTCAGAGGTTTAACCAAGATAATTGTTATAACTAAGCAATATCTAAGGCCCTGATGGTGTTCCTATTAGAGTTGTTGAACTCACTTGATTGCTGTAGCAGTGATGTATACAAATGATTCGAGGACCTCTCCATTCCACCCTGGTGATATTGCAGATAATGAGAAGCCTACTGTTACCTGTCACTGTAAATACTTATACATCTACCAGCTTTGCAGCAAGCCCAACAGCAGCGAAAGTGGGCTTCGTTTCCATTTTCTAAGTGTCTTTACTCTTATCATTTAAGCTAAAGTTCTGCTTTTTGTTTCCGTGTTTGTCTGTTTTTCATTCAGAAATTGTTCCAGGGTCCTTCCAGTCTCCTGAGGCCCAGCAGGAAAGGAGAGCAACCACTTGAAGTTTTTAATTAGTTGTATTTTCTTCCAATTGTTAATCTCTCCTGACAAATCTGCATCTGTTTTGTATCTTACCATAGAAGCAGAGACAGCATGGCTGGAAAGGACCTTAAGAGGTAGTTGTCCCTGAAGGGATGATCATTAACATCTTGTTTCTGATGGGCATCTGCATAACTTGTTCTTGAAAATTTGTGAGTGATTATTTATTTTCTAATGAGAACTAGACTTTCTTGCTGCACTTTATTATTTCTTATTCTGTCTCCGTTGAACATTCCTGTATATTTTGCAGCAGTTGCCTGAGCATTTTAGGTAATAGTAGGCCCTCCATTTTCTAATCTCCATTTAATAACCTCTCATCTACAGCCCAAGTCTTCCAGGTGCTTGATCCTTTCTGCTGCCCATCTTCAAACTCTTGCTGACAAACACTGTAAGATGGGCTTCTCTAACTTGGTTTTTCTTCATTGCTGTCAATGCCTGACAGACAGTTCAGCAATGACCAGCAAAAAATCTTCAATATGTCTCTGTGTCTGGTCCTTTTGCAGAAAACAGTTTAAAAAAATGTTATATAAAACCAGATACATATAGATATCTAAAACTAGATTATGAGGATAGGCATAGTCTTTAACTTTGTTTTCTTAGTCATCCTGGCAGAAATACAACATTTGTGCATAAGCAGCTCCAAGGTCTTCCATGTATAGACCTGCAAGCAGGAGGAAAGGCAAATAATTACTCATTTATGTGTGGAAGAAGAAACAAGGTCTTTGGGAGGAAATTGATCAGGATTTTGAGCTTTTTGGGTTTCTAAAAGGAGGCATTAATGGTCTTAAGCAGAGAGATGTGGTCCTAAGCAGACACATTTGGGGGTTGCTGCACACAGGCACGCAAAATGCTGCTTTGAAGCTGTATGAACAAACAAGTACTGGATGCTCAGTCCAGGCTGAAGCAAATAGAGCCCTTAAGTTAATCAGTCACCTGGAAGAAATTCCAGGACCATCCCCAGGATCTGTAGCATGGTGTCTCTTCCCTGTAAACGTCTGCCTATCACCCGCATTCTTCTGCTATGCTAATAGCTTTTACTGCAGAGAGCTCAGCAGATATGTTCCACTTTTACAGTGTGCCTTATCTGCTGCCTGAACATAGGACTAACCTCCTTGTGCTGTGGAGGTTTTGGATGTTGTTTTCACTAAATAAACTTTTATGAAGTGTGAAGTTGGAAGTGATGTAATAGGTTTAGGTCTAGTGCAGTTATCAAGATCAAGAGGCTATTATAAACACACAATGTGAAGCAATCTTTACAGTCAGAGCTGTCTGAATCATAGAAAATTATGACCGAAAAGGGCTTCCACAGATCAACCATTCTACCTCCCACCCAAACACTGGATAAACTCTACCTGCAACTTCCTTGGCAGGTATTTGTCTTATGTCTTGTTAAAAGTCTCCCATGATGAAGCTTTTCACAGATTTCCTCAGGCAATTTCTTCCAGTACTCAACTATACTAACTCATTTTCCTAATGTATAATTCAGACAGAATTAATGTGTAACTTATCTTCAGACAAGAAAGTGGTATGATCAGAGGAAGGTAATATTGCTATCTATAGTACAATTACAATAAGAGAGTAACACACTTAAATATCTTGAAAGAGCTAATCCAGAGAGATTTGTGTAAATAAATATGTGGATCTGAGCATGGCAGCACCAAACTTGTCAGGGAGCTATGTAAATTCAGTGGCTGGAAGTGCTGAGGTCTTAAATTTCTCCCTCTATGGGCTGTAGGTGTCTTAGTGCTATGAAGTGACGCTTCCCTCCATACAGGTTTCACAGCTCTGAGCCTTCACCTGCAACGTCTCCTTTGGCGGCAGTAGAGCTCACTCCCTCTCTTCAACATAGATTGGAAGGAGGAACAAACTCTTTATAAATCACTTGGTTGTGGAATACTCATGCAAGACGAGGAAAATCGAGTTCTGTGTTCTCTTTTGCCTGGTGAGTCCAAGCTCAGAACTTGCACCAAGGTGCCTTGCCCACAGATTGCTCACAATTTTCCCTTGTTGCAATGCGCTGCTTGACATGAAAAAAAGTTTCATTACACTGAAAAGCAAGGCTGTGATTTTTAGCCTTGCAATGAAAGGTTTCTGTTGAAGGCTGTAACAGTAGGTTTGGGCCTAGCCACAGGGATTGCATCAATATTTTATGCAATATTTGTTTCATACAAAATACATACACAAACTTTGGCTGAAAGAGCAGACATCACCCACCAACCCCAACCACTTTTCTCAGGAATCATGCTCACTTTCTGTGACTCACTGAACATCTCACTTTTCCACACAGTGGAACAAGTTCAGCAGGTGAAGCAAAGCCTACTCTGCCCTCACTTACACACCCTTCAGAAGGTGAGTAATGTCGGTTTGAATCCTTTCCCACAAAGAGAAGAATGAACCCTATCGCCCCCTTTTTGGTGGCTACTAGAGAGCATTTAAGATATTCCATCCAGCTAAATTTTGAAGGAAAGCAGCAGCTTCCACAGGACTTCATATGAGTCCAAATCTGGGAGCTTGGAGTGACCTTGTCTGCTGACAAGGCAGTCTGGTCAGTGTCGGGGGGGAATTTAAACAAGTGAGGGCAGGGTCTGAGCTGTGAATTGCCATCCCAAGGGGCCCAGAAATGGAGGTGATGGTGCAAGGGAGGAGGTTGTGTCAGAAACCCCACTCCTTTCCCCAGCTGGAAAAAGATGGATTTAAATTTAAACTGCCTTCCCAAGAACTCACAAGAAAACTATGGATCTGAAAATTGGATCTGAATATTGCCTCTGGTACAGTGAGATAGCTCCCGAGTGAAACTTAGTCCTATTACACCAATGATGCTTTAAAGGTTGCTGACTGCTTTTAAAATTGTTATCCTGCATCTTAGGGAATAGGGCGCCGATTAATTAACATAACCTACTTGCTACTATTCATCAAAGATTTTTTTATTTAATTATAGTAGCTTACTACAAACTTTTCCCCGGGGAGTTTCAGACCGTGATATTGCTAGGTGTGCTGAATAAGTTAAGGATGCATGTTTCAAGAGTTCAAGGATATTTTGGGGCCTAATTCTCACAGAGTTTCTTATCTCTTTCGTTTTAATTTCAGATGTGGTTCAGTTAATTCTGGAAAATTAATTGACAGCCAGGAGAAAGAATTTGTGACTGAAAGCAGCTTGCATGAATGCAGCCAAAAGAAATGGAATTCACAATTGAAAGGTCAGAAAAAGGGAGACTAGCAAACCAAAACAGTAGACCTCAAGAAGGTAGATTTGACTAAATTCAGCTAGTGCATCACTAAAATTTCAGGGGAAGCCAATGAGAGGGAAGGCTAAACCGGGGACAATGGCTGTCACTCAGAAAGGAAGAATATGAGAGACAAATACAGATAAGTTCAGGCAGGACACAGAGGCAGCTTGCCTCTTCGTCAGTTCATCACGGTCCTCAAACATAGGAGAGAAAAATAATTAAAAGGAGATGATATTAACAGTTACAGGAAGAGAAAAATAAGCATAGGCAATTAGGAACTAGATCCAAAAGATTAAACTTGAACCAGATGGGAAATAACAAGAAATTTGGCTATGAATGGCCTGGGTAAAGGAAGAGCCAGGCAAGAGGAAGGTCTCCCCTGCACTCGCTAGTTAGCTCAACCTGGAGAAAGCCAAAACTTTCAGTTGTTTCTCTTGCTCAGCTTTCTCTAAAAAGTTCAGTGATGAGCAAATCTAATACCAGCCAAAATGTGTAAGATTTCAAGCTGGAATAGGGGAAGGATGGGGTAGGGAGATCTTGGAAGGTAAAATTCTTAGGCAATTAGTGTTTCAGCATAGCTGATAAATTGCTCAGTATGGCATTTAAATACAGGCTGAAGTAACCTCAGTGGAGAGGACAGGAGGGGAACGAGTTCAGGACAGACACCTCCCCTTGGGAGAGAGAGAGAGAACTGGAGAGAAAATAGAGAATAACAAGTCTTACCAACAACAATTGAAAAACTAGCTGTAAGCGTGCAGATGATGAAAAAAATGATGGTGCTTGCCAGCAGAGATGTCAGGAGCAAATTGCCCCAGTTCAGCTGTGTCTCCTTCTTCAAAAGAGTAATTGGTCTTATGGTTAGGGAAGAAGTAATATTCCATCTCTTCTACTTTGATAGGGGCTTTTGATACTCTCTTTGGATGCTCTTATAAGGGTGATAAGGAGATACAGGAAGGATAAAGTTAATACAAAATTACAAGGAAAACATTATTTTTCCATGATTTGTTTTAAATATTGAAGGATTGGGGTTTCTGCAAAACCATTACTTGTATTCAACTCTGTCAAGTTTTCTACTGGATATAAGAATAATTTTTGGCATACACAGGACAGAACAAGGAATTTCGAACAAGTTTTAGCAAGATTCATTTTAGATTTTAGTAAAAGTGTTTCTAACTATAAGTGGCACAAGAAAAAGATGACAGCTACAGACTGTCCATTAATGGAGGTCTGTAAGAAGAGCTTAACCAAACATCTGTCAGGGAGGGACAATTTAGTTGATCCTGACTCTCGTCTGCCTTCATTTTTGCAGTGGTTAAAGGCATTTGAAGAAAAAAAATGTGGACTGCAAATGCGAGAAAACCCCTCATTTTTTTCCTGAATTTATAAACAGAGGAACCTTGCCCCTGGTTTGTGGAGTCAGACCACATAGCTGTGGAACCAAAGCCTTTGTCACATCAAATGCTAGTGATGTTTGTGAAGATCATTATTTAACTGTATCTTTTATCTGTGTTTCTAAAAGCTGTAATCATAATTAAATTCCAGCATTGCCGTTGTGGTTCATGTTGAAGCTTCTTGCTTTGCAGTGGTATAGCTGAGACGCTGATCAGCCTCTGGAACTGCCAATTAAAGGATGAATATTCACAGCAGAGAACTATAAAAAAATGTGTTTGTTGTGGGAGACTAAGTGCTAAACGGCAATGTGGGCATTTATCAGAAGAAGCAACAGCAAACAAAGAGAAAATCATTCTAATGAGTGAACATGACAAAAGAGAGCTTCAGCAAACGTAGTTAGTAAAACGTCAGCATTGCCTCCTCAGGCTCAGCACATGCACTGGTGCCTCTGGGCTTTGCTCCAGTAAAAACCTGAAGTCATTTGGTGTCTTGATTTGAACAGTAATGAAGGCGGCCTGCTTGAAAGGGTGAAAACTCCTGAGCAAAAGAACATCTTTTGCTGAACAATACTAACAGGGAAAAGCCTACCTGCCTGCCCGTTATTGCCAGCCAGAGAACTAGGACTGGGAAGCAGCAACAGCCTTGAGAACTGCAGCTGGCATCTTTGAAGTACATCTTTGGGTACTACAAAACCAGAGACATCCTGAGATACTGTCAGCAAGCCCCAAACCAACAAATTGTAACAGCAGGTACTTTCTGAAAAGGTGGAAACAAAAAATAAAATCACTCTAAAAGATCAGAAAACAGCATCATCTTTTGGCTGTTATCGACAAAAAATCGAAATTAACAGCATCTATTGGCTGCTTGAACTGGTGATATCCTATACCCCCTTATGCCTCTGTGATCAAAGAGGAACTTCATTTTTATCCAAAACTAAGCCCCTACCTCTGAGGCCCTCTCATGTTGCATGTGCCTTTCCTTTCCTAAACCGTTCCACATTAACTTTCTACAAGTACTTGGATACTCACCAGAAATGCCTGTCTGACTCCAAGCATGATGTCGCAGGTGATCTCTGAAGTGAGACTGTCTGTTTATCATATTGGACTCCTTTTAGGCTTAGTTTTGAGAGTTTGTCCTCCCATCTCTGGGATGGTTATGTCTCCGTCTGGGATTAGTTTCTGGTCTCCTTTGGGATGGCTTGGCACTTCCTGAAATCTGTCTAATTTACTTGATACTTGTCAGTATTATATACACATATAAGGAATATACCTGAAGTATATATGCTGCTATATTGTTGATAAGTTGCTCTGCTAATGGTGTTTGTAGTAGCCTGTAGAGACATATACCTACTTGCTTGTTGCTATAAAATTGGTTGCTGCTATTATTAACTATTGCCATAGTAATGATTGACCTTGATTGCTGATCATAATTTGCAATATATATATTATAATAAACAAATAAACAAACAAATAAATACATGTATTAATCATAGATATAATTGTTATTGGTGATTTTTTTTTGTGGTATTTGCCTTAGTCTATAATAAGGAAGAGAAATCTAGAGGGCAAAAGTCTCACTGTCCTTGTGTATTATGGAGTCCTACAAACTACTGTCATAGTCTCTTACTCATCAAGTATTCCTTTAGGTTGTGACATATTTCCAAGCTTGTGCATCCAGCTTGTGCTGGATGTACATAAAACTGTAAAAATCAATAGCATCCCAGTCACAGATAGAATAATGTAGGAGGTTCAAGGAAAGGGAAGTATATCTGCATTAATCAGGTGGCTTGTTATCCACTAATGCTGCTTGAGACCAGACTGCTCTCTTCATTCAGATCTGTGGTGTTGCAGGACTGGGCTGCTGCACGTGTAGCTACTTGCAAGGAGAGCTGCAGCTGAAGAAGCAGACGATGATCCACTTGTTCCCCTAGAAGCTGGGCAGAGGGAACTGTTCACCAGTGCCACCTGCTCCCCTCTAACACTCTGTTGGTTTGTCACTGCTAAAATTGGAGGCTCAGTGATGGAAAGCATTTAGGTGAGATTGTGCAGAAAATATTTGGCACCAGGTCTCCTAGCCTAGCCATGAAAAGAGCAGATTTTTGAGTACAAGGTAAGTTAGTAATTCCCAAGCTAAAGTTTAAAAATCTAACCTTCATCATATATTAATTTATATATGAATTCCAGCTTCTCCAAACCAGTTTTGTTTTGATGTATGTGGACGCTGGCTAGGTAAAAAATACGTACAATATAGATGTATGTGGATTTTGGTGAAGTAATATAACATTTCCTCATGATGCTACCAGGAGTCATTTCTGTGGCTTATGAATACATGAGTTGCAGTTCCAGCATGAAATCAAAGGAGTTACACATAGAACTACGTTGCTCTTGTGGGTTTCCTCCTCTACCTTCAGTCACCTAGTTAGCTCAAATTGCATAACCACAGTCTGGTTTCGGTACCTGCTGTATGTCTCTTCAGGTCCACCTACATAACTGTTGGGAACATGTCTGCTTTAAAAGCCACTGAATTGAGAGCCAAAATGAAACCAAACCAAGCCTACCCTGTTGCATGAAGCTTCAGTTTACCCAAACAACTTCCCTCTAGTGGAAAGCGATTGCAAAACATCCTCTCTGCCATTAGCTTGAAAGATCTCTGGCCCCCGTAAGACAGCCCTCTCTTACTTGCCCTTTTAAAAAACAAATGCTTCCTCTCCTTAATAGCATTTCAGTCTCAATTCATTAAGTTCATGCTGTCTTTGAAGTCGTTGACAGAAGACCTTGCAACAGGCAGAGTGGGAGTGGATTTACATTTACTGTGCTGGATTTGGAAATGCCAGGGACAAATGTTCACAGGCTGTAATGCAACTGTCACACATCTGAGACACTGCTTCCGCATGTCATCTTGCATGTCATGGAAGATATGAAGCAAGTGGGGGCGAAAAAAGCACTCAAATGAAACAAACCTTTGATTAGTATTCTCAGGTAAAGATAAATACATCAGAAAAAAATGGTATGTGGTTGATACTGCTAAAATTCCTCTCCAAGACAATTTAGGTTGCAAGAAAGACTATTACTAATCTGCCCACAGAATAATCTAGTCTTTGAGTCTTGCCTCTACAGTCCAAGTTATATTATTAACATATTTGCAGATCTCATTTATTTGGTGCTTATATTATCTCAACAGCTGTAATTTGATTTTTCACCTTTAAAAAATCATCATCAGTCTCTTTATATGTTTAAATAATAACTGTTTCCTGCCTTCTTATCTTTTTTCCATCTTCTATGTGGATGGTGCCTTTTTTTTGTGAAGGTTAAGTCATATATTAGAAAGATTTGTGGAAAAAAAATCGACCAATGACTTTTTTCCTAGATGTTCTGCTAAACAAAATTGTTCTTTTAATATTTGTAAATGTCTCTTTTCCAGAGAGCACTCACTAAAAGTGTTGTTCTTGATTGTATCAGGACCACAGGGCTTCACATAGGTACAGACTCTTCTGGAGCAGAGCCAAAGATGGAGTTGGAAGTGTTTTAATGAATGAACACTGGTTTTAGCATTCATTTTATTTTCTGGGTGCTTACTCAGACTTTTTTTACCATGGAATACAAGCTAAATAAGAAATATGAGATTGTCTGTTGAACCTGTAATCAGGGAGTACATTCTTCAGTTAAATATGTATGATTGTCTTTGCTGGATTAGACCGAGGATCTGATCTTGTACTGATAAAGTGAATGCCAAATCTTCCATTAAGTCAGAATTATTCCAGAAATGTCTCAGAGAACAGGTAACCACAGGACAATGGAGAGATAGGAGGAAAACAAGCCTCAAACATCTCCATACAATTGCCAAGGTTATACTGAACTCTCTATAACAAGTCTGCATCTTGCATGACTTGAATATCTGACTGGGAAATTTTGGCTTTTGCTCTGTATGTATTGTATTTTCTTCTCCCTGTAAGCAGAAGGAAAGAAGTCTGCTGTGGCTTCACAGCCTTCAGGAACAACATAATCACTGAACTTTGCCACAGCATCTTTGTAGGAGTAAAGATGACAGTGTGACACCAAGGAGGCACCGAGTGAGTGTGGATGGGCTACTTCTCATTCAGTGCAGTAGCTGGAGCCTCCTTGACACCTGGCAGTGATGGCTGCAGACAGAGAAGGTGCTGAAGCACCTGCAGCATGGTGAAATATAGGTGTGCAGGTCTCCATGTTCATTGCTCCACAAGTTATTCCCACTGGAGGCATCTCATCACTCTTATTACTGCATTATTTGTTTTGAGAATTCCCCAGGTGCCCAGAGGGTGCAACTCTGCACCTGGCCTAGTACTGCCAGTGCTGAACATCTTGGACACTCCAATTTGGCAAATATTTTACCTGAGACCAAAAATCAGGCTACGCCTCTTGAGGGACTCTGTCCAGAAATTCTCCCAGCATATTTGCTTGGCAACATCAAGACCAGACTCTACTGAAAATGCAGTTGTGGCCACCACGTTCTTTTGAAGTTTAAAACACCAGCATGTACATTTGTGGTCTTGCTTTTCCCTACTTCTTGAAGTTGTGTCCGTCTGAAGGGGAAGAGAGGAGGGTATCCTAGCCTAAAGAAATCAGCACTCCAGTGGAGAAGGAGGCTGTGATTTCTCTCTCTGATTCCCATTGTTTGTACATTTTGTCTGTAATTATTTCATTTAAAATGCATAGCAGTTCTTGGACCAGGAACTGCATCATGTCCAAGTATGTGGCCTACCAATCAAACTACATCCCTGGTCTTTCTGGCTTGTTGTCTAGTCCAAGGAGTTTCAAATTCCTCTTTGGTAGTTATGACACTCTCCAAGAACAGAGGTCTGAGTTTTCTCAGGTAGTGAAGGAACTAAACATGGACTCCTGTGAGCTGTGGGTGTGCTCTGCCTCCTGCACAAAGTAAAAGCCTTTGACTCTGGTCATGCAAAAAAAATGGTTTCTGCTCCAGTACCACAATAAGAAAAGAATAACCACAAAAATCCTGTCCCACATTGTGGCCTACTGATTAATTTTAAGAACCTTCAGCTATAAATTTCTCTGTTTTGAGGAGACCCTAGATTCTCGTGTTTATCATATGGGAAAACTAAGCAATGAGCTCTCTATTCTGGATACCCAAGGAAACATAATCAACATGGCTCCAGCTACGGTATGTTGAAGATTGCAATGAAAACTTCAAGACAAACAAAACATACTAGTAACAGAGCCTGCTGAACTGTAGGAGCTAACTTCAGTTCAGAATTGGGCTGGCATTTCCTAAAATGTCAAGTACTAAGCTTACTAGCTGGCAGGTACACAAGGGGCAGAAATAAATACCTCTGTTAGAGTCTACTAGTTATTCATTTTCCATGATATTTAAATAAAGGGGAAATTAACTGAACAGAAGTACGCACTAGTGAAAAACATATTTTTCTCTCTTAATTGATTCCATTGACTAAATAGCAGTGTTTTTCTGTGTTAGATGCACAAATGGCTGTTGATGGGAATCATTATGTCTGCCTTTGCACTTCCTTTCAGTGGAAACTGCTATTAAGATCTAAGTGCCTACAGAAGTAAAGCTTTTAACCTCCCCCTGCTATGACAGTTTATCATTATGCATTCCATTTTAACACAGTGAGCTGAACAAGGCTCACAGAGGAAGTGGGATACAATTTACTTTTACGTAGCTAATACTTTGCTAAGTACACCTGAATAAATATTGAAACAGGAATTTCTAATAACATTAACCATTACTTTCTTTCAAATGTGTTTTGCTGGAGGACTGTTTGGAACTGTAATCACAATTTCAAGTATAATGAAGCAGAAATAAAGGGAGGTTTTATTACTTTTAGCTTTCAGTAGTGAGGTGAAAAGAGGCTGCTTGTTTACATGCGGCCAGTGCAAACATCCAGTAATGTGGAAGTTTCTGTCATTAATAATACATAAAGTTATTCTGAAGAGACTTGAATTAACTTAAAAAAAAAAATCTGCAAAAGCTGTAGAAAATTAAAAATCTCTCCAGAGGTTTTCTAAATGACAGTGTAGAAAAACTATGTAGATGTCATCTTGCCAGTTCATCATGACAGCTGGAAAAGAATGGCTTTTCTGAAACGAGAAAAAATAATATAAGCTTGTCCCAAACGAGGATCTCTTGTCCCTTTCACAGCTACCTGCTACTGTTGTCCTTCTCTGGCCAGGTCCTCTCCTGCCTTCCCCAAGATCACACACATCACACATTCCCTAGGTCTGCACATCTTCTCAGCTGGGATGCTCTACATCTTTTTGTCCACAGCCAAGATCTCCACTGCCAGAAAGAGCACCTGAAGCTTTTCTGTTGTCCAGCTGAGAGGATAGCTGGAAGAAAGAGATGGCATGTTAGTCCTTATAATTCAAGGCAATATTTAACTCTGAATCCTATATTATGCTAAGTCTCTGAAGTTGTTATTATGAGACTTTAATCAACTATAAAACACTTCTTATGAGCTTCAGCATGCTAAAGTGTCAGTGTAACACTAGAGAAAACTCAGAGTAGATATCATGCTGATGCACACTAGAGTATCTAACTCATTTTAAGTCATATCAGCCTGTCCTGCAGACACTCCAAGGAGACACACCTATCCTTTTGCTACTTGCTATTAGGAAGCAGAGCACCTTGGGGACTGCTTGGCAGTGTGCTGAGCATGTACCGCATGGCATGCTCTAGCAGGGCATCTCCTGACATATAGAGAAGGCAGGAAAATCTTCTCCTCAGAGCACCACTGAGGCAATTCTTAACCAGCCACAATGACATAAATAGTGAACCTTTAGTCAGTAATGCATTGGCACTTAACCTCTAGGCCACTACCTTCCTGGGCGATGTCACAAATACAGATAAACTTTTAACAAGATGCAGTGTACAGACCTGTAAGATAATGAAACACTGAAATAAGGGAACGAGTTACCTACCAATGCTTGAACATGTTCTGAAAACACATAGTCTCAATACATTATATGGTATACGGACAATGCAGACACAGCTGGTAAGTTCCTTGACACCATCACAACATCTTTGAAGGCAAAATACTGGGCTTGTGTTCTCTTTGGAAAATAAAACAGCTTCATCTCAAAGATCATAAAGAGTTGCTTATTTGTGTCTGGGCTTGCAGTCCCAAGGCTGTTACATCTGTGTACAGATTGATGCACGATTGCCTAGAAAATTATCCGGTAGGTTTAAACAAAGGTTTCTGAAAGCCATGCCCTAATTTATGACAGCAAAAATCCAGAGGAAATGACTATAGCCTAAAATGCAGCGTAATCTGATCATTTTTATGACTTTATCTTATTTTAGTACTCAGATTCATTTTCTTCTGCTAGATATCACATTTTTTCATCCCTTATGATGAAAGGCTGAGGGAGCTGGAGCTCTTCAGCTTGGAGAAGAAGAGACTGAGGGGTGATCTCATTAATGTTTACAAATATGTAAAAGGCAGGTGCCAGGAGGTTAGAGCCAGGCTGTTTTTAATGATATCCAAAGATAGGACAAGAGGCAATAGGTACACGCTGGAGCAAAAGAAGTCCAAAGAAACATAGAGAAAAACTTATTCACTGTGAGGGCAATGGAGCACTGGAACAGGCTGCCCAGATGGGTTATGGAGTCTCCTTCTCTGGAGACATTCAAAACCTGCCTGGACAAGTTCTTGTGTGACCTACTCTAAGTGGTCCTACTCTAGCAGGAGGAGTTGGACTAAATGATCTTTCGAGATCCCTTCCAACCCTTAAGATTCCGTGATTCTGTGAAAAGGAGGGAATGATAATGCTGCTAACACACAAGTCCTGTTTCAAATTTCTTGTCATGTCACAGAAACACAGAGCCCAAGTCCTCAAAACCTTGTGGTATGATTCTTCTGAATAATTCTCAGATATGTTCTTAGTTGTATCCAATAATATTTACAGAGAGATGAGAAGGATAAGAGGGAGGAGTGGAAAAGGAAATCTTCATCTATTAAAAATGCAACCCTGTGCCTTTTAGTGTTTTCCTGTCTCCGGCTGCCATCTAGTGCTTTGTCAGGCATGCGGTGGTGCACGGCTCGTTTTGAGTGTGTGAATCCTGAGACTGAATTCTGACTGTGTACATAGGCAGAACAAAGAGTACGGACCCAGCTCTTTGAGAGATGTCAGAGGAAAAACATTCCATGCAGCAAGATGAGGAAGAGCTCCTAGGAAATTAGCTCTCAGGTATTTGAGGTAAGCCTCGCTTCCACTGAATTAACTGCCTAACATGGTTCTAAGTGTGGTCTCTAGTGAGCAGACATAATGACACGTAAACCTTGATCTTCCACTGCATAAAGAGGGGATAGACTTCTGTTTTCTGCTGCTTCACCTTCCACTGCACAAAGAGGGGAATGACTTTTGTTCTTCCCTGCTGCTGTGGTATAGTAGTTGCTGTTGTATTTTGGGTTTCTTTTCACTTAAATAGGTGTAGAGAAGGTCCTATTCCTAACTAAAGCAACACTGGTGATGGGAGAATCATCTCAGTGTAAAAATCACCATTGCAACTGTGCAAACCAAGAGTGTGACACGTGATGTAAAATCTCAAGCTAACATAAGAGTCATTAACATAGGCTGTAAGCTTCTGCAACAGGATGTACACACAGTATTGTTTTTAGCATCTTACTAGTTTGAATTGTACTGGGAAATCATTTCTGCTCTACTGTGGGAGATCTAATCCATCCTCCTCAAACAGATTTATTAAAGAGTCCACTCTTTACTACAGTGGCATAACATGCTGTCAGTTGAGCACTGTCCTCCAGTTTGTTTGTTCCATCCTTGTTTGCTCTGGACATTGCACATGGCTTTGAAGTGTCAGATTTTGTTTGCCATATTGTTGTAACAGGCAGACAGTGGACAGTGGGCATAGAGGATATTTCAGAAGCTCCTACTGATCTTTGAGAAGCTGTGGATCTCTGTGTGAAGATTGTATAAACCCAAGAGTGATGGGACAGACTAAATTCACTGTCTCTTTTGATGCAGGACCAGCAGTAATCCAGAGATCAAATGGGTGATGTCCAGATCTGCCTGACTCTGGCAGACTCTTGAGGTGTCATATCATTGAGAATACCCTACTGATGCCTGGAGCTTGTGCAACAGAGGAAGCCATGACAACTGCAGTAGATCCAAAAACAACGTGCTGTTGGAAAGTTGCCTGTTATCACTTTCAACAGCATGAGACTTGAGAAGCAATTATTTTGCTCACAGGTAATGAATAGAGCTGAAACAGACACTGTCTTGGAGAGGGCAGGAAACAACGCAGAAGAAAAAGATCTCCCTTATTTAAATTGCTTGGTACTGAGGCCAGAGGTTGATGTTTTAGATATACTCAGGATGTCTGGTTCACATCCAAGCATCAGACGATGCAAAAATCAAAACCACAGCTCTGGGTCACAGATAGTATGAGGAATGGTCCCTTTCTCATTGGTGGGGGAAGCAGGTGAGGGAGTTTCTGCAAGACTGCATAATGGGGCTGGAGGAGGGCTTGAAGACGGTTGTCATTTTGTCTTTGGCAATATTTCACGATGGGAAAAGCTCTGAAGGTTTGATTCTGTTGCAATACCTTGATTTGAAGAAGAAGTAAAGCCTTGCAGGTTGTCAGAGAAAACAATCACAGACTCTCAGCGTATCAATAAATGGAGAGGGCTGGTGAACAGAGATGATAGCCAAGATGGGAGGCTAAGGCTGCCTCTCCTTTTCATACATATTCATGCTAAAAATCCACATTGCCTATTTTGTAGTACCAATTGTTTTAGTCTTGGGCTAAAAATCAGTACTTCTACTCTGTAGACCTTTGTTAAGAACAACATTAGAATCATAGAATGGTAAGGTTGGAAGGGACCTTTAGAGATCTAGTCCAAACCCCCTGCAGAAGCTGGTCAACCCAGATCAGGTTGCACAGGGACATGTAGGCACTGCAACAACTACGGTGATGATGTTGACCATTCAGTCAAATTCCCAAAGGCAAAATTTGGTTGCATTTGGCCCTCTGGTCCTTTAATTCCCAGTGGAATTTCTCAGAATTTTTCACTTTCTCCAGTTGCTGAATCTGCCTGCCTGACTTCCTCCTTCTTGCACTTAGGAGTGTCCTTCACTCAGAATTGAGGTTCAAACCATGGCAGAATTTGCCAGCCAAAGTCATTGGTTGTTCATCAAAAAACTGTCAGAAAGCTTTGCATATACTGGACTGTTGAGGCTGTCATGAGGAGTATTTACAACCTGAATTTGACAGTGTATCTGTTAAATCTTTGGTAACTGATTTTCCTTTCTAATTGTTTCATTGCCCAGCAAAAGCTGTCTTGTAAATATAGCACTATCTTAAATTATTTTAAAAGACTCAAAGATGATGATCTCTGATGCTCCATCATTCAAACCAACAAACCCAGGTATTTACTATTTTGAATGTTCAGCGACTACAGCTCTCATTTATAATCTCTCAAAAGCATTTTGATTACCTAACAATCACAACTCCTCTGTTTTACTGCAAAAATTTTGCCAAAGTTACAGGCTAGCACAGAACCAAAAAGAAACTGCCTTTAAATGTAATAATTGCATTTCATTGTCCTTTCACATCATAAAAGTGGCTACAGATATCTGAGAAGATAATGCTTATCAAATACCAAACAACAGGGGTTTCTGATCTCCCCGAGACCAGAATTAAAAAGAAAGCAGACAACTGATAAAAGCTGCCACCTCTAGAGGCAAAAAATATTAAGTCTGGTCTCCAATGCAAATTGAGTGAGGGGGCCAAATTGGGACATTCATATAAATTTTTCCAAGAAGAGCACTATTAGGAAACCTAACTGTGAGAAAGCTACATGTTTCAATCAGCTGATGGTCCTTCAAATTATGAGCAAGTTAATCCATAAAGTTTGAGCTTTGAGGTTGGAGATGATTATTGCACCGTGACCTCATGGGAAAGTGTTGGTATATTCACTCTAAAAACCTACTGCAGGTATTTAAGTAATCCAACTTACCTGAAGTTTACGTACATCAGAGGCCAAGAAGAGAAAGCACTCAACTTGGAGAAAGTTTGAAGCTCACATTGTACTCTTGATGAACGGCAAGAAAGGAGGCATATCTGAAGCTGCTGCTGCTAAAGTATATTTATTTTGAACACGTTCTCCCATCTTGAGTATTTTTACAACACGTCTCTCTTTCACATATGTCTCCATTTAAACAAATCAGTTTAAAAAAATATGCAGAAGTTGTTATACAAAAGCCACAGAAATAGTACAGTAGACAGTCTTCAAGAAGTAACGGTGCCACATCATTTATGCAACAAAGTTACAATGAAATGCTCAGAAAGTTTCTTCTGGCTTTCTGACAAGACCTTTAAATAGACTGATCTCAGTAACGTTAATCATCTGGCATCAGATACAAGCTGAAATTAACTATTTCTGCAAAACTTGCAAAAATCAACTGCTATAAAAGACTTAATAAGAGATCTGTTGAAATTTTCAAGATACAGAACACCATTTTCCAAAATAAAAACAGTGGGACAGCACTACAAGTCAGGTTTTCCTAAGCATTGCTGTGTCTTGACTGGATCACCAATGAGCAACATTCTTTAAGAAACTTCTGCAGACATGGAAAACAATCAGTCTGAAAAACTGACCCCCGTTAAATCTTTTTTTTTGAAAGTGCATTAATTGAATAATAATTGAACAGTATACTGATACTTTTAACAATATTAAATACAAAAATTGAAAGAACCAGTATAGTATTTAAAGTGTAGAACAACTAACACCAAGAATTAAAGTAACTCTTTTTTAGATTGATAAGCCCCTTAGGTTTAGATACGTATCTTCGTGTCCGTACCAGCTGTAACACAATAGAAACCTGGTCCTGGTTGGTCACTTTCATAACTTACAGAAAATGATGCAGAACACTTGGACTATGGGTCAGATGAGTTACTCTGGGATTTTAAATCATTCCTTAGACGTTGAAACCCTCATCTATGGAGAAAACTCACACAAAATTAAAAGGAATCATAATTGCCAAGAGAAATTTGCAAATCACATGAATCTTAATTTAGAGGAAGTTAACTGGGTGACAGAAGGTGTGCTCAGAACATATTTCTGGGAGATACACGTTTTCTGGCATAATAACTACTGTTTTTGCAATTGTAATGAATTTTCAAGCACACTGGCCACACCAGAGGCTAAAGGAGAGATTGTGTTCATCTATCATAAGAAAGGTAGACTACACAACCAATGACAGCTAAGTAATAAGGGCTTTAAATTAGAGTCAAAACTACAAGTAACTAAAAAAAACCATTTGGAAATGTATGAACTATCTTTACAACAACTGTAACAAGGCAAGGCAGTGGATGTACTGATGACACTGAAAGGAAGAGCAGATGAGATTAAGACTAGATAAACAGTAATGCCTTATCTTTTGGGATTCAAGATCAGATGTGATGATGTGGTGTTAAGACAGGGAATTTTATTTTGTCACTTGAGGAACTAGAAATTTTTATTTATCTGTACATCAAAGAGTCTCCTTGCTATGCCTTTGAGGATAGTATAAAACTTCAAAATATTGGTTGCATGTATTTGCTTCTTTCTACAGATCTTTATGTAATCATGACATTGAAAACAATACTTAAAAGAAAAAGCTTACTTAGAATGTTGGTCCAGTCTCAAAACACTACTTAGCAGTCAACCAGTACTGAAAGACTACCATCTATATATCTACCTTTTTATCCAATTAAAGGTTATTTATCTACTTTTTTATCATTTTCAAGGTGTAGAACAACCAGCATGTGTGAGCACAAGACATTATATAATGACATTTAAAGTGTAGTTTTCAAATTCAGTTAGTTGCATCATCCCTTCTCAGAGGAATTATTTGAAGTGCTTTGGCTATTCTCTCTCCTATAGCTTGACTACTTGCTGCAATTATTCTTCGAGACATCAAATCAAACGGCCCACCTAGAAGTCAAAGCAAGCAAAGTAACTACCTTATGTTTGGAGAAATTGAAAAGTTGTTAAGAAAATGAGCATTTTAAAAAATTAAGTGTAAATTACACTGCTATTTAGCACCAATTTCTGCCTCTGCACGAAAATGCACTAGACAACAGGTATCTCACGAGGTACATTTAAATTCTCTTCAGTGTACATTTACTGTCTTTTTTTTCAGTCTTTCAGGTGCTCAGCCAAGGGAGTAAAGGTTATCTCGTAGCTTAAGAACACGTTGACTGTCTACAAACCAAAGAGGAACTCTGTTCAGTAGTGGTAACTTGCAAAGATTAGAAAAATCTCTTTGCCTTTTCATTTCAGCTATGTTTTTCTCCCAGTTAGCTACTTGGAGTATCATGCATGCCTGTGTATTTACCTGATACATCGAGCAGCACTCCACCTGCTTCAGTAATAATGATTCCAGCCCCTGCCATATCCCAGCAGTGAATCCCCATTTCATAATAGGCATCAGCTCCACCCGTTGCCACAAGGCACATGTTCACAGCTGCTGTACCAACGGCTCTAATCCTAAAGGGGACAGAATTGTTGTTTTAACTAAGAACAGTTTGTCAGAAAGTCACAATGGCTGTGTACACTGCAGAGAGAACCCAGAAGTATCACATGCAAAGCAAACTGAGCAAGAGCAAATGCGATGGAATGCTGCAGCAAAACAAATACCAAACTTGGAATGAAGTTTTCCTTAAATAGCTTCAGGAGCTGTCCACACATGACAAATTTCCACTTTCACACTTATAAATTTTGTTGATTTTGTTTTAGAGTGAAAACACATCTTAAACAGCTTCTTAAAACGTATTTTGGAAGGTATCTACCCATTAAACAGTACCAGATATTCTACTATGCTTTTTGAATACCAGATTTAAAGCAGAGTGCAAACTGTTCTCAGTATTAACAACTTCAGTTTCTCTGGTGATGCTCAATAAGAATCTTTGACTTGCAAAAAAACCTAACAGCATGAATCACAGCAAGTAAATTACACAGCATAAATTTTGTCTGGATAACTTCATCAAAACCCTTGTGTTACAAATTGCAATTTCTTTTGGAAATGTTTATGCTCTTATTAAGTACGTGTGACCTGTACAAAACACTTGTTTAATTATCAGTAAAACGTACATTAAATTGTAACCAATAGCAGCTAAATTATTGCAAGAAATAAATCAACTCCAATCACAATTAATTGTTTACAAATAAAATACGAAAGTTGAATTGATAATATACCTAAAATTTATTCCCTACTTACAATTTAGCACATATTCTTTAAGGACATCAGAAGACTGTTTGAAAGGACAAAGATCTACATGTTAAGTGCTCAAAACAAGAATCCTGAGAACCTCAGCATAAAACTACATCCCTTTTAGATCAGAAACATGAGTAGGGTTGAGTAACAAAAAACTGCATATGGAAACCACCTTTAGCCATAACAAGGTTTACAGAATTGTAGGCTATGGCTTATCTGGAGGAGAAGAAGCAGGGAATGTCACCAAAATAAGAGCAGTTTATGGACAATTTAAACTACCTTGGACAAATGAAAAAGTATGGTGTCAAAAAAGGAAAGAATTATCTACTTTTGTCTTCTGATATACTTAAAAAAAACCCAATGATTTTCATCACTGTAGGGAAAGGAAACTGAGAAAAGTAAGAAAGCTGCAGCTTATGCAGTTTTACCCATTGTGTTTCTGAAAAAAGAAAACAAAATAGAAAATAGTATTTCATTTTTTAACTAGTAAATATAATACTTGTTTTTCCTACAGAACCAAACACGTTTTGCTACACACTTAAAGAGTTTCTCTGCTGAAGCTACTAGACAAAAACACTGAAATGATATTTCACGTTTAAAGTGGCAAATGTAGTGTATTTCATCCTTCCTAAAAATTATCATATCTACATATTGAAAATATTAACACTAATTATAAAAGACAGTGTCTTACCCATGAATAGGAATACTGAGAAGTCTTTCCATGTTAGAAAGAATTATTTTTATAGTCTCTGGATCACGATTTGATCCCAATTCTGTTACCAAAAGGGACTTTGTAATGTCTGGAAAAGAAACAAAACCTCAGTTTTCCAAAGAACAACTTAAGTAGTAATGGTAATTAGCAGAGTTTACTGTAACGCTTTCTTACAAGACGTATAAACTTGTTCTTACATGGAAAATGGGATAAAAAAATAAAATACAGTAAAAGCACGATCCGGTTCAACTGTGTGTCATGAGTAAATAAAATTCTGTTGCTATAAAAATTAGAACAGTCCTCAGATCTTCAAAGGTCCCACTTTAAGTGTGGATTTCACTTGACAAGGGATAGCAAGTATACAAGCGTGATTTATTGACTTACACCATTAGTTTACACATGGAAGAAGCTGAATTGTTTGGTAGATTTGTTACAGACTCTAAAGAACAATCACAGAAGGATGACAGAGACACACAGCAAATTAAAAGCAAACAAACAAAAAACACGACGCAGACACATCAGGAATAAAATCTTCAATTGTTCAGTCCTGATTTTGCAAAGATCACAGATGCATCAAAGAGAACATAAAAGCTGTTTCTTAAAACTAAACAACCCATAGCCAAAAAACCAGTCTGCCTTTGCACAACAAAACTACGATGGAAGAAATGGGAATACATCCAGGTCAAAAATTGTTGATGCCTCATTTTCAAAATGATTGTAATTACCAGAAGTAAGCTACTCAGTTCAGCTTACCTTTTTGGCCTGACACTTGAAGTTTTTGACCATTGCAAAATGCACCTTTTCCTTTTCTTGCAGTATACATCTTGTCTTCTACACAACTATACACAATTCCAAATTCTATCTGCAAGAAAATGTAAAGATATCTTGAGGTTTTTATTCCATTTTTTCCTATTTACTGTGAAAATATTGATCTCAGTTATAGCTAGCAACAAGGAATTAATTTGGTTTTGATTGATATTAAGTAATAAAAAGTATACCTTTTTGTTTACAACAAAGCCAATTGAAACTGCCACAAATGGAAACCTACAAAACAAAACATTTCACTAATTTATAGTAAGATACTATGCTTCTTTCATTACCACACTTACTCTTAATAAAAACAATGCTCAGTAATATTAATCTCAAAAATAACCTTGAACTGTATAGGAAATATTATTATTCAGGAAATTCCACAGTTTACCATAAAAACAGACACAACATCATCGATTACCATTTAAAATACAAATGTTTCCACCCACTGAAACTACGTCTGCTACAGCTTCGGGACTGTCAACCCCATTACAACTGTTAGTAGCTTAGGGACTGTCATTTTATAGCCAAAGGATACAGGCAAGCCTCTATGCTGCTAACCTTTCACAGAAGAAACAAGCTGGCCAAAATGGTCTCATTAAAATAAGCAAGTAACCTCTCCCCTCACCTTTACTTTCTCCATCAAAGCAATGAGAAAGACAGGTATTGAAGTGAGAAGGAGGAATGCAGGGGGAAGACTGAAGGCAGTGGGAGTATATGTGACATGGTGAGCAGCAACTCAGTCTAAGTTTATAAAGATCAAACAATTACGTTTTTTAATGATTATTATTTTTTACTCCTCAAAATTTGCAGTTCCAAAACTTGTAAATCCATCAGAATGGGCTCATATAGCTTTTAAAACATGTTATGCAGCAGGATTCAGATGTGTAAAGCTGTGGTGCAGGTAGCAGCAGTCACTTCAAAACTGGAATGAAGTTTGCTGAGAAAAGCTCATCAGGGCCAAAATCTACCATGTTTAAAAGACAGAAGGAACGGGCAGTCAGCATTACGCTGAAAGTGCCCCCATTTATCCCGGTGCAAAATAGCCCAGACAAGTATTGGTGATATTCTGCTATCTTTCATGATAGTGTACCTTATATCCCAATCAATTTGAAATGTCTTAGAAATCAGCACTTGGAACAGTTACCATCTCTCTGAAGAGGCTATAACTCCCAATTCTGAGTTCTGTTGCTTACTGTTAAAGTCTGACCACCCATCTTTGGCAATCAAGGCAACAACTGCCATAGGTTACAGAGTGAGACTATTAGAACACTTACAGAAATACTTAAACGATTACAGCAACTCCCCAATGGCTCTCAATAAATGCAAACAGCAATTTCTAACTATTAATAAACTCATGGTATCTCTTTTAAAGCAATTTAAAAAGTGAAAAAAAAAATCTTACTTTCACAGAACTAGAGAAAGAGAGAAGGTAATTAGTGGAAGTTGCTAAAATTAATAAATGAAACGTGAACCTGTGTACGAAGTTGGTTGTTCCATCAATAGGATCTATAATCCATGTGGGGTTATCTGTCAAAATGCTGCCCTCGCCAGCTGCAACGGATTCTTCCCCGATGAAGCTGGAGTAGCAAATGCATTTAAAGGATAGAAAGAAATTGTTTAAATTGTCTGAATTACAACACTGCCCTTGAAGCTAAAATTCTTAAAGTGAAATGCAGGTTTTTGTACCACCAGCCGAGAAATACATAATTTATTTGGAAAGCACCAACCACATCTGACCAGGCTTACATCATGCCAGAGGTACGCACAATACGCGAGGAACAGAACTTGATGTTTTAATATCCATTACTGGAATTTAGCAATCTTAACACTGAAGTTTTAATCACATCTTCCAGTAATGGCATCATCAAATTTTGGTGAGAACATTTGTAGCTATTGACATCTTTCAGCTTATTTGTGCTGAAACCACTACTTTTTAGCTTAAATTTTAATTGAAGAAAGCCTTTGTAGTCACGTTAAACCACAAACCAGTGATCTGGTTAGACCACTGCAGAAACTGTTAAATTTGTAGTCTGGTTTCAACCCATATATGACAGAAAGTTGTTAGTCTCAAAACTGTTTAGTTTTACAAGCATTACAAAATGGTAACACAGTGAAAGGATGAAATCCAAAGCAGAGCTCCTCCTGAAGATGATGTAGAGCGTGCGCTCAACCATAACACTGAACCCTAGGTATACACAGGGCACAGTGCAACAGAAACTGAGATTTCACAGCTTTCACTGCTCATGAAATTGTTTTGAACTGCAAAATTACTGGGATGAGTCTAAACCGGTAGAATTCTCCTCCATGACTTTTGGATGTTGTTAAATTTATCACATATTACTCAACCTATGAAAAGCATGCATCAAACACATGCTTCCCTCCACAAACATGTAAAATGCACTGCTCAGATTAAACAAATAAAGTCCCTTTAATATTGATCAGGAGTTTTATGATTAACTATGGAATTGAAGATGATTGCTCAGAAAGGAACAGTATATTTCCAAAAAGCAGCAGATCTTCACAAAAGAATTCAATACCAGTATGTCTAAAGTAGTATCAATTATCTAACAGAAAATGAAGGTAAAATATTCTGAAGTGTTTACTGGTGTCAGAGAAACTGTTATTTCAAGGTCATTCGACAAGTCTGGATGCTTAATAGTAATTAGTTTAGGCTACTGACATTTTGCATCACCTCCATTGCTCCGATCTTGGGCATATCTATCACGTTTCACACAATACAGCTACAATACGAAAAACGCCAAGAAAATCCAAGGAAAAAGAGCAAATCCACTTTAAGGGAGCTGTGTTAAACTTGAGTCATTATGTCAACATGGGAAAGAAAGTCCCATGTAAGTAAAACACATAAAATTCACCTTTCAAGAACAAATTTCTGTCAAGAGGGGAGGAGGGGCAGTGGGAGAGGAAAAAGAAAGAAAAAAAGAGAGAAGAGCAATTAAAAAAAATGAGGATTTTGTATGACAGACTTTGAGTTATTCAGAATCAGAAAACCCTGTCTTCTTTTAAGGATGTTTTATGTTCTTGAACTGTATGGTTTGCTAAAGTTGCCTCAGTACCATGGGACCCCCCCAGCAAAGGCATGTTAGTTTCAACAGCCAACAGCAGACAGCAGACAAGAATTTTGGGTTCCTTGGGACTACTTTCGATTCTCCAACAGAAATAACCACAAAGTTACTTACAGCTAACTCAACTCAGAAAGTTTAGCAAGGCTAAACTCATGTTAGTAGACCCTGCAGACACCTTGTTTTGTTACTACAGCCCTGGGCAAAACTTCAACACACTACTACTCTAAAATACTTCAAATATTGAGGATAAGGGAGAATTCTGTAGCTTCCCAGCACACCAATCATAACGAAATTTTAGCAAGCAAAACCACAAACTTCCCATTTTCTTCTTCCAGTCACCTCTCTCCCCTTCTGCCTAAAGTGTACGTAGGAAGCCGTACCTGTGAGAAGGATACTTTTCTTTTATCGAAGAAATAATGAAGTTTTCTACTTTTTGGTCAGTTTCTGTCACTAGATCTACTGGTGAGCTTTTAGTCATAACAGATATTTCTCCTTTGAGCGCTCCACGGATCATCTGTTAACAAAAGAAAAAACACCTTTCTCCATTAATAGTTTGGAAAATACTTGTTTTCCCAACAATTTGAGTATCGATTTTACTGCAAATTTTGACACTGCACATACAAAACACAAACACAAGCAGTAACAAAACCAGGTTTTAACTGCAGGACCTGAGGATTATCCTTGCATCTATCTCCTGTCCCCACTCAGTATAAACTTTTGCATGACCATAAATCTAAGCACTAGAAGAAGATCCACTGTACATGAAACTGAGCTGTTTTGTTAGGACAAATTTCAGTTTAGATTTAAAATACATAAACTACACAAGTTTAGATTTTTAAATACTAGATTTGAATGAAACACTTAAAACTGAGCTTAAGTCACCTATTTTTAGCCAGACCCTGTATTTATGATCTTAAAACTGTAAGAATTGGTTTAAGCAAGACTCTGTGATTCACAAAAGCCCCACAAAATTATTTTACTATTATCTTAGAAAGATTTTCTGAGGGAAGACTTTAATGAGTTCATGGCCCGGATAACGTTCTGCAGACTGCAGCTCCAGGGGACAGAATCAGTACATGTATCATCTTGTCTGACTGCAACAGCATTCACATGTACCAAGCCCAGCTACCAAGAACTGAACATTTGGTAACGACTCTTATGCTGGCTCTCTGCCAAGACGTGCAAACTCTAAGTCATCTTAGATCACAAATGGGCCAAGTACTGCCACTGCAAAGGATGCTGCGTATTTACAAAAGTAAAGCAGTCTTGATGAAGAGAACACAATGTGGTACCTTGGGCCAACAACAAGACACTATATAAAGTTGATTGTTAGCAAGAAAGACTGTCAACAGCTTTCAGGTGGTAAAACAATATAGTACACAGATGCAGATTAAGGGGGAAAACGGCAGGGCTCTTTGTTTATCACAATTGAGAACTTTTTTTTTTAAAAAGAAATGTAATTTAAGGAACAAATCTGGTTCAAAGAAATGTGTGAATTTTTTTTTCTTAAATTAACCAAGCTGTAAATAATCCAATATTGAACTTGAACATTACTGAACAATTCTGCTAATTTATGTTTTTGACAAAATATCCAGCATCAAACTCTTTCAAAAGCTATACACATACTACACTCAATAATATTATTTATAAATAGTTTACCTCTCCAGCTTTCCTTGCTAAAGAAATTGCATAATCCATACATTCTTGCCAAGGATCTGCCATATTTTCCTAGATATACAGCCTGCTAAAAAGAGAGATTAACACAATTATTATGGGTTTGGTTTTTTCTCCTCACAAATTCTAATTTTCTCTTCCCCCTGTTCTGGACTGCACTGTTTTTTCCTTACTGGAATATCAAAGTTTGTCCTATCCTTCACTCTGAGAAACTCCCAACTTGAAAAGTATTCTAAGTTACCAGATTTTTCTCTCACATTTTGTGATTATCAAAAAGGTGTAATATAAAAACAAGTACAGAACCTCAGTCTTGAAAGATACATGCACAGACAAGATTCCACGTTTAGACACTGACCTCAATGTACACAACAGCTCTGAAAAGCAATACTGTGGTTACACACAAGCACACTCTTAAATACAGTGTACAGCTCAGGGCCTTTTTGCTTAAAAATACTAGAATCTTCACTGTAATTTGTTGCAGAAGACTGCTGACATACAGCTTAGTCTATTTTTAAGTATAGCTTGGAATATGTTAAGTTAGAATATTAGAATCTTAAACCCAAAACCTATCCTTTCTGTATTTCCATGCTTCACGTTTTATCTAGGGGTTTATTCCAAATCCAAATACGAAATGGTGCTGATTCCACACGAGAAAGTGACAAGAGCGATTTAAAAGTGCCTTCTTAAGTATTATGAAGCAATACAAGATATGTTATCTTTTATACACCTTTACCTTCAGGAGCAATGTGAAAGGCATTCTTTTTGATACGCTTCCAACTGACCACAAAATCATTCAATGCCATATCACTGAATTTAGAATTGTATTCAGAATTTTTGAGGTCTAGTTTATTTCTTGATCCCTGGCCCTTTCAGAAGCCTTCTGGGTACTTGCTACTTAGGTGCTTCATTCTTTAAGTGATGACTGGGGAAACCATTTTGTAACATTTGCAGATATACAAAGGTCAGATAAACGATCACGGCACTGAAATGGTATTAAAAAGAAATAAATAAATCTGTGCGGTTAGCTTGATCCACAAGTCTCCAGTCCAATCATCCTGATGCAACGGTCCTTGCCTCTTTCAGCTTTGGTCCTAATAGACAGAGATGACTAGAAAAGCCAAGGGAAATGCAAAGGGCACGATGCTTCAATTAAGTTGGTAATGTTCTTTACTTACCAATGCCTTTAAAGAATAAGCTCTGTTATACAGCCACAGAAACAAGGACGCGGAACTGAACGTTAAGAGCAGTAGCTAAAGTTACTCCGTTATCTGCAAAAGACCCGGTCCAGCTACTGGCACCTTAAGAACGCTGACATCCAGCACGACGGCACGGGACTCGCGTAACAGAGAAGAAAATAAATAATTAACCATTTAAAGCCTCAAACTCAGGAACACACGTTTGCCAGGTAAACGCCAGCGCCTACACTTGAACAGGAAACATGTTTTGCTCTCTCTGGCTGTCCCGTGAGGAGCGTGTCCCCACAGACTCAGGGTCCGCGTTCCGAGCAGGGCTTTGGGACCCCGGGCTGGCAGAGCTGGAGGGCGCCCGGGGCAAAGCACCTTCCGCCCCCAGGGCTGCGCGTCCCCGCCAGCGCTCGCGCCGGGCGCTGCCGCTCTGAGCCACGGCAGGGATACACAGCCCCTGAGGCAGCCCGACACGGCGGCTGAGGGAAGGGGAAATAAAGGAGAGGCTCACCTCTGCCTCGCTCCGTCGCTGTCACCTCCGCCGCGGTCTCCGCTGTGGCCGGGGCGCGCAGGCGCCAAGGGCTGAAGCCGGTCACACCCCGCCCCGGCTGCTGCTGCTGCCGCTGTCGCTGCCGCTGCGCAGGCGCGGAGCGGGTATCGGCGGTGGCGATGCACGGGCGCTGCTGCCGTCCCTTGAAATCCGCCTTTAGTAGCCGCTTCTCTCTGTTGTTCTTAAAGGGGTAAAGACACCGCAAACGCTCTTCCATAGAGAACGCCGTCGGCGTTTACTGGGGCTTTTAGCTGCTGAAGGTGGCCGGTATTGGGAAACGAGGCTGCGCTATTCAGCGTGTGTGAAAAAGAACAGGAATGTATTTGTAACGGGGACACCTCGAAGTAAAACAGCATGTCATCAGTTCCAATTTTGGTGCTTCTCCTTCTCAGGAGGTTTTCCAAACCCACCTGGACGTGTTCACGTGTGACCTGATTGAGATGAATCAGCTTTAGCAGAGGGATTGGACTGGATAATCTCTATAAAGGTCCTTCCAAACCCTACCATTCTGTGACTAAAAACAGTAGAACGAGCAAGTTTCTGCATATGTGGTTCTTCTCTTTCATGTCTTGGCGTTTTCCTCAACAATTCTCAGCACGCTTGAAATCTATTGCTTTGCCCTCAATCACCCTCCTGCTGTCATTTCTGAGAATTAGAATAATACCAACTCAGTAACCAGGGACAACTGGCATTTTAAAAACATTCAGTAAACATGGTTTCCAGAAAACTCGCTGGCTTTCAAAGAGATTTCGGAAAGCAATTTGCACTTCCAATGATGCAATGTCAAGCTTCTGCAGGAGAGTTGGACTAGGTGATCTCTAAAGGTCCCTTCCAACCCCTACCATTCTATGATTCTATGATTCCTGTAATTATACAGCAATAAAAAGTTTTCCAAGACTCACTGCTACCAGTTTCACTGTTTTTCTGTGGTCTTTTTAACCCTATTGTCTTTTGTCAAGTAGAGGTACAACACTGAGGTCTTGTGCTCACAAACTGCAGCTGATGTGATTTACTATCTTGTGTAAAATGATGGTTGCTGTAAACAAGACAAAGGTTGCAGTTTGCTTCATGACTTAAAATGATCATAAAATGTCTACCTCTGCCAAAGCGGGAGCCTTGTCTTGTTTACCCAATGACAATCCAACTCACACCTCGGCTAAATGGGGGCAGTTTTTTCCACATTAGTGAAGATATCGTTTCCATTCCCAGCAGTGCTGTTGTATAGGAAAAATCACTGTTGTGTTTTTTTGTTTGTTTCCTCCTTCCCATTTAATAAAAAGAATAGTCATATAATCCTATTTTTTAAATAATTCATAGTCATTAAAGATCTGTAGAGATGATAAGGTGTGTTTGTATTAATTATTTTGGAAGTCATTCTTTATAAGGTTTTACTAAAAGCATACAGCCAATTAAAAGAGGCACTTTGGCTCTAATTCAGGTACTGGATACCTCTCTCCATGGTGGTCCACTTGCCTGGGTGACATAAAACATCTTCCTTGAATGGGCTACCTTCATATCTGCCAGGGGTCACTTCCAGAGGCTGAAGGCATGTGTGCCTTTTCCAGTCACCTTGTTAATGCCCCCTTCCCTAGAAAGGGATCCCAGCTGCTTGGCTTCCCCACCCTCTTAATTCTTGGTAACTGGTCACTTTATCCCAGCACGAGAGCAGCCAGGTGATAATGTGCTCACCTGGATGATGGCTGAAATCTTTCTGCACAGCCCACAGATCACATAAGCATAGGGATCCAGTGATTATCTCTTGTTCTGCCTGTTCCTCCTGTTCTTGTGATGGCTCTGTTTTCTCCTCCTCAGCTATATCACCCATCACCAGGGTTTGAGTAGCCACAGTACCTGTTGCCAGAGTCTAAGTAGCGGCAGTGCCTGTCACCAGGGTCTGAGTAGCCGCAGGGCCTGTTGCTGAGATTTGAGTAACCACAGTGCCTGTCACGGAATCATGGAACAATAAGGGTTGGAAGGGACCTCTATAGATCATCTAGTCCAACCCCCCTGCTAAAGTAGGTTCACCTTGATCAGGTCACACAGGAACACAAGCAGGTGGGTTTTGAAAACCTCTACAGAAGGAGACTGAGATTCCACAGCCTCCCTGGGCAGCCTGTGCCAGGGCTCCCTTACTTACAGGAAAGGAGTTTTTCCGCATGTGCAAGTGTAACTTCCCTGAGGAGAAAAGGTACAAAGTGTAAATATGAATAGTCTCCAGGAGATGGCACCAGAAGTACAGAGATAACAGCAATGATGATTACAAATACCCGGTTGGTCTCACCATCAGCGTCACAGCTGAACCATACCCTTGATCCAGCCACTAGAACAGATAACCAGCAGGAGAAGCAAGTAAGGTGTCCCAACCCACAGCAATAATAGCAACTCTGAGAGCAGATCAGTCAACATTGTGACCAGTGACTGTTAAACCAATACAATGAATGCTTGTAACAAATTTATTTTAACACACTCTGGTCAGATCTGGCCATATCTCAACTCTTTGGGCCCCACATTGGGCACCAAAAAGAACGGTTGTGGTTCAACCTAAGCTGGCAACTGATTTCCAGATAGGGACTTGCTCACTGCCCCCCACACCTGATGGGATGGGGAGGAAAACCGGGGAAAAAAAAAGTAAAACTCGTGGTCTGAGATACAACAGTTTAATAATTGAAATAAAATATACTAGTAATAATACTAGAAATAATAATAGGAATTGAAAGGAAGGTAACAAAAAGAGAGGGAAAATCCAAGAGACAAGTGATGCACAATGCAGTTGCTCGGCACCCACTGAGCGATGCACAGCCAGCCCTTGAGCTGCAATCCACCACTCCCAGCCAGCTCCCCGCAGTTTATTTACTGGGCATGGTGGTCTGTGGTATGGAATAGCCCTGTGGCTAGTTCAGGTCTGCTGTGCTGTCCATGTTTCCCCCAGCTTCTTGTGCACCTCTTCACTGGCAGAGCATGGGAAACTGAAAAGACCTTTACCTAAGATAAGCACTACTGAATAACAATTAAAATATTATCAGCATTATTCTCACACCAAATCCAGCACTGTACCAGCTACTAGAAGGAAAATTAACTCTACCCCAGCCAAAACCTGGACACAGCTGAAAGGAAATTCTGTATTTCATGCAAGTGGCTACTGTGAGGAGAACTGAGCTGCAAAGAGGTGTGTTTTTATGTGACACCTGATAAGCAAGATGTTCCGAAGTGATCCATTAGTAAAAGTCTTCAAACCCGACATCACATTCCAGAGCACGTACTCTTATAAAATACGTACAAAAGGGAACTGATGAAAATGAAAGTATGAGAGATTACTGCCTGCTTTCTTAATGTATTGTTTCTTGCTTCCTACAACATTGCCCAGCAGACCTAACAAAGTCACATATCCAAGCAAAATTGAGCTCTTGATGTTATTGTAACCCTTTCCAAACTCTGTTAGGTATATCACAAATATGTGCTAGGCAATTTTGTAGCAGTATTTAAACTGGAACAAGGCCCGGAGCTGCTACCAAGAGCGTTCTCCACCACAGAATGTTTGCAAAGCCTTCATCTTGTGGATTCTCTAAAATTAGTACACAGCTATAACAACCAAGTAGCTTGATATTTACCTATCTTTATAGGTCAGTTAAAAGTACTGTTTATTATAAAAGCATTTCTTTTGACAAATTTCTCTTCTAAGTAACTTTGCATGCATTTTCTTTTCATCTACTAGAAGTGAGTTTAGCATTTTTTAATTAAATAAATGAAAGTGAACACAATTCAGCAACTTCTAAACACAAGCCTGTAAAATTAACAAAACTTTCAAATGTCAAGTGTTTTGTGGTGGGTTTTTTCCCAAATCCAGTTGTTGCTGTGAAAATGTGCTAAGATATTAAGCTTTAGAGAGAGAGGAAAAAAAAAGAATATGCTGAGTAAAGATATGCTACAGTTTAAACAGCTAAAATGTGAGCAATTCTAGCCTAGGCAGCATACTGAAGCTCTGGGAAAGTTTCTGCTTTTGTTCCTAAAGTTGATGATTAGGAGTGTTTTCACCTCTCCTCAATTATTTACCCGTCAGACAAGCTTAATTTGGTTTTGCTTCTCAGTTTCTGAAAATCAAGTGGAGTGAGCTTCTACATACAATCCCAGACGTGTTCCTGGAATAAGATGAAAGTGAATGAGAAGACTTTTTGTAGTCTTATCAACTGTGACTTGCCGTATTTGTACTGTCATTTACAGGCTGCTAGTCCTCAGCAATAACTGGCGACTGATGAAAGAAACTTTCCTGGTAAAACCTTTGAGGTCTCCCCAAAGACTTGCTTCCTGCATCCCCAGTCTATCTTCTCTTTATCCTCAACAAAAGTTATTTTCATTATTTTGCCTGCAACTGCTAGGGCAGAAAACTCAGGGGCAGAGGGAAGGGGGTTAAGTAGAGAAAGCTGAAAAAAATGACCCTGTTCTGTAGCAGCATTTTCTACTTGCTTCTCTAGCAACAGCAGGGGAAACAAGTTCAGTCTGGGGCTCTTCCCTGACTCACTTGTCCCACAGCGGTAGTTAGCCTCTTATTGCGTATTTTCATTCCTTGCCACAGCAGCTAAAGTTGCAAAGAAAGCTGAATCCAGATTTGTGGAGGAAAGGGAGGAAAAGAAACAATGGCAGGACAATGTCCTTGAAATGCATCATGTTGACATTTTTGAACATAGACATTTAGTCTCCCTGGGGCCCAGTTACACCTCCGGGCACTACAGAGTGTCTTCAGTCACAATGCACATCCTTGCAAACATGAGAACAGCTCATGAAGATAGTTGCCTGGAAGAAGGTGCCTCATGTCTGAAAAAGAAAGGCAGTTCTTATCATTTCAACCCTGTTGAGGAGGTGAGTCACACTGATCTAGCAGCGAGTCAGGCTGAGAGACATTTCTCCCTGTCTCAATACTGTGCTGTAATCACAAGCCAACAGGTCATTTTGGTAGTAACGGATCACACCTTGCACGCTGCAGCTGAGAATCTTGCTAGCCTATATACTATCTGATGATTGCTTTGCCTCAGTAGCTCAATTCACACTGCACAGCACCACAGAGGGGTAGAAATATACTACAGCTTCACAAACAGAGATTAGGCTTGTACTCCCTCACACGTGGTCCTTTTGGTCACTGTAGGATTGCCTTTCCAGCTCCACCCCACTGGAGAACACTGGTTGAATAATTGTAAACAGGCAAAAGCAAACTGGAGAGATCAGGTTTGTAGGGTTCTACTCCTCTAGCTTAAAGACAGGCTCAAGGCCTCTGCAGAATGAGTTCAAGTTGTAACAGACCTGTCCAAGAAAGATGAAGCAAGGCTGCTGGGTGCTTAGGGTTAGGAAAGAGCTGGCCCTAATACTTGTGTGCAACATGACATGGTTTTATGTTTCATTAATTCAAAACAGCTACAACTGTGATAAAAATAAGCTTGTGCTTTTTCCTTGCTGTATTTGCTTTGAATTTACAATCCAGCTTTGCAATCCACCAAGAGATAAAAAAAACGGAACACATCACCTGCTTATATTCTGAACAATCTTCTTAATGAGCACTGACAACTGAGAAAGCCATTAATTCTACATGTCATACTGAGGCACCCAGAGGTGCAATATCTCTATGTATGATCACTGTAAACAACTGCTTTAAAAGTAAGTCCATCTTGCAGGCTACTGAAGAGGAAACAATAGAGATTTACCTAAGGTCAGAAATGCCAAGATGAAAGTGCAAGCTGTTGAATACTATGTTTCTAGTTGAACTGTATTTCTTCCTCTTCAAAAAGGATAATTTCAAGTTTTCTTTTTATCCCCTACCTAATCACATAATGATGCTGAGATTTACAAACACAACAAAGACATCTGTGTGAATTTGCTTTTGCTTCAGAAAGCTTTCCTTATAAATTCATTACGCTTTTACAAGGAGGGAAGAAAATGTGGACCTTGAACTTGGACAGTGCTGGATTCCAAACTCAATGAAATCTGTTCTTGAGCACGTAGAAAAGATGCTGCAACGGTGTAATGTCTTTTCTTCAGAGAACTGATACACTGCAAGTTTACACTTTCATTATTTATTGGTTTTAAGATGTACTTTTCCCATCATTTACACAAAAATAAATATAAAACTTAAGGAAACATTATTGACATTATACAGATAAATAACACAAGCATTTATTCTAGAGAGTCAATACCTGTAATATTAGTGGTTTGGTTTTTTTCAGGACATAGTTATTCTGTTAGTCAAGTAACTGCAAAAATTGATGGGAAACCGTGTCTTTCCAATTGAGGACAGATTTTGGTAACTAGTGATTTTAAAATAAAACTGGACTTAGTTTGAATACTACATTTCTAAAATTTTTTTGTTTGTGACAACTAACTAAAATATGACTCAGTATCTTCTATAAATAGAACATCATTATCAAGATACTCCAGAATTATATTTCCACCATTGTACAATGGACAGTCTTTATCAGAGAGCCATGTTTCCAAAGTGTGCTCAAATGGCAAGACTTCTCCAGAGGCAGCATGGCATAATCTCAGCTTCTGTAAGACAAGCAGCACAGAAATTAAAATCAAGATTTGCCTATCAGAGATGCAAGAAGTGGAGTCGGGGAGGAAGGGACAAAAAGGTAAAAATAAATCAAAACCCAGCAATCTGGAAAATGGTTGTTATTATTATTGATTTACCTGGGATGTCGATTTGTTGTTGTCATTTTTAAGGCTTGCTAAGGAAGCTGCAAAATCTACTACTTTGCCAATACTCCACTTACTGCAAAAGAACATGGGCTTGCTTTTTTCCTTGTTCCCCTTTGGTAAAAATACTTGAAAGTGAATTCTTTCTGTCTAGAAAAATAAAAAGTTATTCTCAGAAGATACACAAAATTCCAGTCACACACATCTAATAGATTTTCAGTACAAAACCGAAACTTCAACCCAAAAATTACCAACTGAAACTTAGACATGAAAAGGTGTCTGCCCTGGGTTTACGAGGCAATAATGACTGCTCTGAGGAGAAAAAGGTGAGTAAAGAAATAGTGCTTGCTTTTGACAGCAGTATAATGTCTCAAATTGGAATGCATAGGTGTTAGAACAATTCCCTGTACTAGGAATGCATGCTTCACAGAGCAGCATTCCAGACACAGCCAGCTAAACCTTTATCCTGTTTTTCCTCTTTTATGTGTGAGACATTCTTTCAATATCTTCTGAAACATTTGTTTAAGAAATTGCAGAGTAACACTGTGAGGGAGAAATTTTGAATGGAATTGGGACAGTCCCTTCTTCGAGTTCATTTCTTGACGTTCAATGGGAAGCTCAGAGCAAGCATGACTGGTGTATTCATCAGGAAAGCCTGCTCTTGTGGAATTCAAGCCAAACGCTATTAAACAAGACAGAAGAAGTCTTCTTATCACAGAGCTTATTTATGCCTTCCCTAGAAAAAATAGGCAACCACCTTTTCTTTAGCTATGTTCATACATCTGAGTCTGAATTTAAACTTGTGCATTTTCCTCAAAACTTGGAGCATTCTGCACACACTTTAACATCCAGGAATATTACAAAGGGGAAAGGGAAGCAGGAGGGCCTGAATCTTGCTAAAATGTAAATAACCACAACTTCTGAAACAGCTCATGCAACAGCCATCTTATTATGAACACATGCTATCAGTGCCCAGCACTTTCCTGCAGTTGCTCCACCAACTCTAAGGATGAGACCGTCTCCCACAGTTCACTTGAACTTCATTCACAAAGCAGATCATTCTGCTCTTGCATCCCTAACTATGGAATACACCTCCTGGAACTTCTCCCCCTTATCTAAAAAAATATTGATCAGTCAGGGACATACTAACAGTAGCTTGCAGCATGGCCCTACTGTTTTGAGCCGGTCAGTCTCAAGAAGAGTAACTCATATCAGGTCTGACACCAAAAGAAGCAATCACAAGCAGAAAGGTAATCTCAACAAAGAGGTCGGAGAGGCTGATTTTCCTGATCAGGGAATAAGAAAGGTCAAGAAGCGCCTCTGGTGTCATATCATCCAAAACCATGCTCAAAGCAGGGGGAACTTTAAAGCTGGACCAAACTATAAATGTAGATCAGGTTGCTCCAAGGCAGATTCAAACAAGATTTTAACATCCCAAAGTTACAGATTCCACAGAATTTCAGGGCAACTTGTTCCAAAGTGTGACCACCCTCACTGTCATTTTTTCCTTCCTGTTGTGTAATTGAAGTGTCATCTGTTGCAGCTTGTGCCCATTGGCCCCTGTCCTTCTGCTTTGCACCTCCAAGAAAAATGAGTCAATCTCCTCTATATAGTGATGAGAGAACTAATGTGCCTCAGAGGCATTCCAGAAGCTTCATATGCAAAAATTCTGTCATCAAACTGGAGCAAGCTGGGCAGAAAGTGTCTAGAAGGAGCTCGGGAAGCAATTTTAGTACAGAGAGGTGCTGAAGGTTAGTAGGCTTAATTTATCGTGTCAGACTTATTGCTATTCTAGATGATTAAACAATTAATATCCAAATGAGAAAATTAATATAAGAGAAATTAGCACACAGTAATTTGTGCTATACTTTTTAGAGCTTACTGGCTTTAGAATTAGGAAGCAACTTTTAATTTTTTCTGATATAGATTGAGGGTGGACTTTTAAAATTATTTCCCGCAATATTTGAAATGAATCATTTTCCCTCCAGCACATATTTATTACATTGGTACTATCTGCGAAGAAAGCTACAAGCTGGTCTTTGTATTATGACTTCTGCCTTGGCAGAGTTATCTAACTTCTAAGCCTGACCAAGTATAAAAAAAGAAATTCCTGGGAGGATTGGGTAAGGAAATAGCTGTAGTTGTTTGAAAAACAATAATTAAATGTACTAAGATAAGACCTTACAATAGGACTATCACAGAGAATGTTTTCAGTATTGTAAAATCAATATAACAGCCTAAACTTGGTGTGCTCTAATATAACACTGTGGTGAAAAGTAATTGAAATACAGTTCTTGTAAGAGGAAGCTTAAGTACAGATCTGAAGTTGTTTCCAAATGCAACATAATCCTGACACATGGAAAAGTTTTCAACACGAGGTTTTACTGGCTACAGTAGTGGAAAACAATAAGGAATCTGTGAAATACTTCAAGAATCAAAGAAACTAAAGGCTGGAAGAAACGTAAAGCGATGAAAAGCATGTCTTTGAGATGTTTTTGCCACGTGTGATGAGTACCTCCTGGTCCTGACCCTTGGTAACAGGGTTTAGCAGAGCTATTTGATAAGGCAATATGCCCTCGTGGCCAAGAAGGTCAATGGCATCCTGGGATGCATCAAGAAGAGTATGGCCAGCAGGCCGAGGGAGGTTCTGCTCCCCCTCTACTCTGCCCCGGTGAGGCCTCATCTGGAGTCCTGTGTCCAGTTCTGGGCTCCTCAGCTCAAGAGGGATAAGGAACTTCTGGAGAGTCCAGCAGAGGGCTAACAAGATGATCAGGGGACTGCAGCATCTCTCTTACGAGGAAAGGCTGGCAGACCTGAGATTGTTTGGCTTACAGAAGAATGAGAGGGGACTTTATCAATGCTTATAAATAGCTAAAGGGCAGGTATCCAGAGGATGTGGTGAGTATTTTTTTCTGTAGTGTCCAGTGACAGGACAAGGGGGAACAAGCACAAGCTGGAACACAGGAAGTACCACTTGAACATGAGGAAAAGCTTTCCTGTCAGGGCGAGTGAACCCTGGCACAGGTTGCCCAGGGAGAGTGCAGAGTCTTCTTCTGTGGAGGTTTTCAAAACCCACCTGGATGCGCTTCTGTGCGACCTGATGTAGGTGGGCCTGCTTTATCAGAGGGATTTGACTAGATGATCTTTAGAGGTCCCTTCCAACCCTGAACATTCTGTGATTCTGTGAAACAGACATTCTCTGTGACTGTGCTGGTCACATACCAATTCCCTCTCTCCTCTCCAGGCAGACTTCTGCCCCTCAACCTTGGCCTCAAGGTCCCTGGGTGCCAGGCTGACTACTGCCTTCCTTTACTGGCCTTGAAGCTTCCAGGACCCAGCCAGCCCATTGGTGATGACCTCACCACAGCACAGAGAAGCCCAGCAGCACACCAAGCACTGCCCACAGAATCATCACACAGTTACAAACCCTAAATGGAACTCGGAGCAGAACTGCTTCTCGACTGCATACCCTTGATTCCCTCAGTAGGCAGCAACAGCTCGACTGTCATCCGCTTCCTCCAGCTGTGATCGTGTTCATGTAAGCCAAGCTTAAGATCTGGCCCAATCTGCAGAGGGCCTGGGTGATTAGGAACCATAAGCTAAGCTGTGCTATAGAATTCTGTGCTATGGTACTTGTAAAATTGTGCTACACTCATTCCAATCATGAAAATCCTGTGCTACTGTTATCATAAAATTCTATGCTGCTCTGATTGTCAAAATCTGTTAAAAGAATAAAGCTTTAATTGTAACTACAATTTAGTGCCATTATCATTCTGCCAAGGATCCCCAGAAGAATCTGTCTGTCCCCACAGTGCTGTGTGACAGCCACATGACAGTCAAATACATTTCTGATGTAAAACCAAGGATTTCTACCTGACTTGCTCTAAACTCTACACAGATATCTTGTAACAGACATAAGACTTGAGAGACTGGTTTTGGGTATCAAGCTGAAATACATCTATAAATGATTGTGGGCCTCAAGAATTATATCCAAAACCAAACTGAGGGAACTAGATAGAGAAAAAAAAACTTGGAAAACTTACCATTTCCTTTGAGAATTCAATTACTGAAGAGGAATGTGACTAACCTGAGGCAAGGACTTGTCCCCAGACGCATGCATTTTCAGTTTCATTAATGCCACTTTTGCTGCTGTCTCACTGTTTTTCGCTCCTTTACGTTTTTTGCTTTTTGTTTCCTCATTTTTTTTAGAATCTGAGAACAATATTATTCCTGTTAGTGTGACGACTCAGACTGCCTCCTGAATATACCTATTGGGTCTCACTATAACGCCAAGGTTGCCATGTCCTCCTGAAGCCACGATATCAGATACTCCTATCCAAGGATATTTGGAATCATGACAGTTCTAGCAGAACTCCTTTACACTGAAAAGTAGATGAACACTAATGAGGTAAACACAGGTTGCAAAAGCCAAATAAATTCCTTATTTTCTAAGTTTCTGTGGCCGTCACAGCATCCACATGGCAACAGTTTCAGGTCCTCCTTTCTACACATAGCCCTACTGTTTATCCTCTTCTAGACCTTGTTTAAAAGCTACAAAACATTACATGGTAGACTCACATTTTTTTGCCATCTTAGTTATGTGGGTTAATCTTAGCAGATTAGAATGTACTCCATATATTATTTGCACATGAATTAATATGCAAGTCTTAGTGGCTAGGTTCAATCATTACAGTATAGTACTCGTGTAGAATGAGAACAAGACAATAATTCTGAAAGAAACCTGAGCCCTGTTTAATCTTTGAAGATGGTCTTTATAGACATAGGCTGCTGTCGCCTTGTCTCAGTCTAGATGAACGCTATTACCTTTTGACACATGACTTTAAGGCTATTTAAATAAGGAACCCCCATCCTTTCTTCTTATTTGGTCAAACCTGAACCCTCAGAGGAGGTTATAGGCTCAAATAGCCTTCTGAAGAAAACTGTAGAATATATGTCCCACTGTACTTGCCTATAATATGTTGAACTAGCTGCTGGGTAGCAGCCATTCGAGGTTTTGGTGTGTCCAGTTTCTCACATTCGTGGTCTGATTGATGCCGGTGTCTGTGAACAACAGTGTAAAACTTCTATTACTTTTTCCATGCACCAGTGGATGAGTTTTGATGCTTTAATACTGTTCCACTCACTTCAGACAAAAATGTTTTTCACAGTAGGGACACAAAACTGGCAAAAGCTCCTTTCCGTTGCAGTCCTTGTATGAACATGGGTAAGATCTGTGCTGATCTGGTTTCACAGAATTGTTTCTCATATTCACCTAGGCATTAGTACAAAACATTTTGTGTAAATAAACAGATATTACAGATGCAACCCACCATCCCAGCTTCCCAACAAAGCTGTGTTAGCTCTCCATTCTATGGAACAAACTAGTCCATTGATTCTCTCCTACTTTTGTCCTGGTTAAGTTTTGCTTGAAGTTGGAGAAAGAACCAGCATCCTACTCAAAATAAACTTACTTCTGACAAGTAGATTCAAGTTTTTACACTTGTCACAGTCTCAGTTAAATAATTCATATTTATATACTATGTGTATAAATCTAATCTGAAAAGAGACAGTTAATTTGCATGGAATTTTAACTGTACGGTAGTTGTTTATTATTGATTACCTCAGAACATCTGTGAGCATCCCGGCTCCTGTGCTGAAGGCTTTATGGCAAAAGGAGAAAAATAACACACCGTTATCAACATTTCAGGAGAAGAAAACTGCATTGAAGCGTTTGAAGAGTGATCTGAAAAGTTTTATCCAATTAAATAATGAATCTTCTCCAATTTTTTTCCTAACCTACGAATTTCTCATCTTGAATAAAACATTTAGCTCTTGGAACTTATGCCCCAAGATAACAAAACATTTAACAGAATAAGGACATTAGCATGCTTAGGAATTCAACTCAAAGCAAGTGGAATTTGTCTGTTCTAATGGCTTTTTAATCACCTTCCACAACAGCAGAAATCCCTTGAAGGCTTCTGACAAGTTAAAAGTGAAAACTGCTCTCAGTTTATCTGATCTTATCTCAGCTGCTAATCTGAAGTGTAAATCAAAGTGCACGCCCAGATTTGAACCTTGGAAGAAACTTGATACTTTTTCTACAAGAAAAATTACCGCCCCACTCTCCCCACCAAAAAATCAGTACAAAACAGAGCCTAAGCTAGTCTTCCTGTATTCTGCAGATATTCAGTGATTTCAGAGCTTGACAATAGATATTTGGGAAAAATGTGGCAAGTTCAATGGAGTCACCATCCCTGGAACTGTTTAAGAGACGGTTGGATGTTGTACTTAGGGAAATGATCTAGTGGTTGACAGGGCTAGGACAAAGGCTGGACTCAATGATCTTAGAGGTCTCTTCCAGTTGAAACAATTCTGTGGTTCTATGAAACAATTCTTTTTTTTACTAAGTTTATCTGAATCAAGTCACAGAGTATTTTGTACAACATTTATGTCTACACAACTGCCACAGTGAGATATTACAGAAGAACTCATTTAACTTCCTTTTATGACAAGGTCACCTATCTACCTGACCCAAGGAAGTCACCAGGTGTAGTATTTTTAAATTTTAGCAAAGCTTTTGGCAGTGTTTCTCACAGTATCTTTCAGGATAAAATATCCAGTACACAGCTAGGCAAGACCATTACACGATGGGTGAGCTGATGAGCTGGGCTCAAAGGGTTATAGTAAATGGGGCTATATCCAGCTGGTGGTCAGTCACCAGGGGTGTTCCCCAGGGCTCAAATTTAGGGGTCTTCAATATTTTTTATAAATGATCTGGACACAGGAATCAAGTGTGTATTATGTAAGTTTGCCAACAGTACTAAACTAGAAGGAGCTCAAGGACAGGAGAGGCCTTACAAAGGTATCTGGATAGTCTAGAGAGCTGGGCAATCACCAACTATATGAAATTTAAAAGAAGCAAGTGCTAGATTCTCCACCTGGGATGGGGTAGTCCTAGCTGAGAGATGAGAGGTTGGAGGGCAGCCCAATGCAAAGAGATCTGGGGGTTCTGGTTGATGACAAGGTATTGATGAGTCAATAGCATGCCCTGGCAGCTGATCAGGCACAGTTATAGCCACCCAGCTGAGGGAGGTGATTGTCCTACTCTGCATTGGTGTAGTCCCGTATGCAGTTTTGGTACCTGAGAGTATGACAAACATCAGAGTATTACAGTATGTCTGAAGGAAGGTGACCAAGATGGTGAAATGCCTTGACGGCAATATTTATGAGGAGTGGTTGAAGTCACTTGGTTTGCTCAGCCTGGAGAAGTTTGAAGAGTGACTGCATCATAGTCTACAACTTCCTCAAAGTGGGTAGCAAGGGAGGAGGTTCTGATCTCCTCTCTCTGGTGATCAGTGATAGGACACGAGTAAACAGATTGAAGTTGTGTCAGGGAAGGTTCAGGTTCAACCTGAAGGTGTGGTCGGTCACTGGAAGAGGCTCCCTAGGTAAGTGGTCACAGCACCAAGCCTGGCAAGAGTTAAAGGAGTGTCTGGACAACACAGTCATACAGTTTAGTTTTAGATAGTCCTGTGAGGAGCAGAGAGTTGCACTCAATGATCCTTGTAGGTCCGTTCTAACAAGATATTCTATGATTCTAGGAACTTACCAAAAGACACCTGAACAGCCATCACATACAAAAGGCAGAAAATCTGAAACAAAGAGATTTGTTTTCAGTTAGACAACACAGTCATTGTTTTGCTAATAGTTTCTAGCTTAATTTTTACAATATTAACTTCTGCTTTTCTGTATTGTAGGGTAGGTGCCTTTACAAAGACATTTAGCTGCATCTACACAGTACCTAGAAGTGGCCTTTGTAACAATATACACTGTAAATTCCCCTAGTTAGTATTAATGAAAAGCATATGAGTAGGTAAATTATACTTACGTTCTGTAAAGTGGAATTATGCTTTAAACTACATTTTTAAAGAAAATCTAACTTTGAAACTGGAACATTCCTCTAGCCGTCAAACTTACCAGTTACGCCAAAAACTGAATTCATTGTGAGACCACTCATAGTACTATTTACTGACTGCTGGAGCACTGGACAATTCATGTTTTTGTTATATGGGATGTCCATGGGAAGACATGCTGTCCCTTCCAAAAAGCCAGCATCTCCTCTATTCAACAGTGCTGATGATCCTGTTCCTTCCTCTCTGTCCTTCATATTACACACCGTCCTTGCATCAATTGCACACACTTCTTAAGTATTTGCACACAACTCCCGCCTACTGCATCAATTCTTACAGACAGAATCACTTCACTCTCTGCTGAACTCCGCCACATCACCACTGTCAGCAATGCCCACCTCCAATTGCATGGACCACCATACAACTGGACTATAAAGCTCACGTCACAAAGATCAGAGACTCATAGAATCATTTAGGTTGGAAAGGACCCGTAAGATCATCCAGTTCAATCGTTACCCTAGCACTGACACATCCACCACTAAACCACGTCCCTAAATGCCACCTCTATAAATCTTCTCAGTACCTCTAGGGGTGGTGACTCAACTACTTCCCTGGGCAGCCTGTTCCAATGCTTCATAACCCTTTCGGTGATTCCCCTCACCCCAACGCTTGATCCAAACCTCCTGTCACAACTTGGGGCTGTTCTGTCTTGTCCTGTTGCTTGCTACTTGGGAGAAGAGACCGACACGCACCTTCCCACAATCTTCTTTCAGGTAGTTGTAGAGAGTTATTACGTCTCCCCTCAGCCTTCCCTTCTCCAGGCTGAACATCCCCAGCTCCCTCAGCCACTCCTCGTCAGACTTGTTCTCCAGACCCTGCACCAGCTTTGCTGCCCACGTCTGGACACGCTCCAGCACCTCCACGTCCTCATGGCGAGAGGCCGAGAGCCGAGCACAGCGCAGGAGGTGCGGCATCACCACTGCCAGGTGCAGGGGGCACATCTCCTTCCCTAGCGCAGCCGG
Source organism: Urocolius indicus (assembly GCA_013401255.1). Classification (NCBI taxonomy): domain Eukaryota; kingdom Metazoa; phylum Chordata; class Aves; order Coliiformes; family Coliidae; genus Urocolius; species Urocolius indicus. The sequence goes on along the minus strand of WBNH01000394.1, from coordinate 104,435 downwards.
CCGCCCTCTAACAGTCATTTCACCCGCAACACCGAGCGCTGCCATCAGAAAACTTTCAGTACAAGCCTTCTGCCGAAACCGCCCTGAAAAGCTGCGTTTAACAGCTCTCAGAGCAGGGGATTAACCGCCTCGTGAGACGACCGAAACGACAGGCGCTGCCCGGCAGCCCCCTCAGCCGCGCCGCGCCCGTCCCGGCCTCACCGAGCTGGCGGCACCCGGCCACGCCGCAGTGCTGCCACAGCTCCAGCTCCGCCATCTTCCGCCGCGGCCGGAGCGGCGGCAGCGACAGGGCGCGCAAGGGCTGCCGGGG
>WBNH01000394.1:48546-102930 GCA_013401255.1 Urocolius indicus | reverse complement strand
GCCCCGCCGCCAGGTGCGGAGCCGCCGGCCGCGGGCGCAGGCAGTGCCGGCAGGGCGTGCGGCAGGTGGGGAGGTCTCTGTGCACCCGGCCGGGCCGCACGGACGGGCTCACTCCTTCGCCGGTGCCGCCGCCGCCGCCGCCGCCATGAGTAAGATTTCCAAGTTCTTCAAAGGGGGCGGCTCGGCCGCCTCCAAGAGCCGGCGGGGTCCCTCGCCGCAGGAGGCGCTGGCTCGGCTGCGAGAAACGGAGGAGATGCTCGGCAAGAAGCAGCTGTACCTGGAGACGAGGATCGAGCGCGAGCTGGCGGCCGCGCGGCAGCACGGCACCAAGAACAAGCGAGGTGAGGCTGTGCAGGACAGGTCGGGCCCCGCTGCCCTCCGCACGGCGCCGGGTCGGACCGGCGGCAGCAGCCCCGGGTGGCTGCAGCACAAGCGCCTCGGGCTCCTGCGCTCAGTTAAGAGCTGTGGCGAACCGGGGTCTCGCAGGGGCCGTTGGTGGCTTCGCAAGTGTGTGGTGCGTTTCACGGCTCGGCTGCGGACACCGTCACCACGGCGTTGTGCACGCCAGGGCACGGTAGCGGGCTCTGGATCCTTTGCCATGTATCAGTGTTGTGGGTTCACGGTGGTGGTGAACAGGATGCTTTATTCCTCGGTGATTACTGTCTGCGGTTCCCAGTGTGGTGCTTCTGTTCGTGCTGTGCACCACTGGAAAACTGGTGTGGCAAAGTATTACTGTCCAGCGTGAGAAGGCCGTCACAGTGGATGTTGAGCACTAGTCGTGCACATAGCAAAGGAGCTGAAGCATGTGAGGATCTCCTGCGTATTCCTAGGAAGATTCACATGATCACCACTAAGGGCTGGAGAATATACTGCTGGCAACTTAGGAGCAAAGTGATTCCACGTTTGGCCTCAGAACACATAGGAAGTACGTGATACCACTTAAACAGTGATAGTTGGGAGCATTAGTGACTACTGGCCTAGCCTGCTGTTAGCTGCGAAGGAGAGGACTGTGCTTATACCGATGTTGTAATCCCTGGGAAGCAGATGATGGTAGCCAGTGTCTTAGGGATATACGGGCCTTTGAGAAGCAAGTTAATTACTTCGTTGAGTCACCTGAAGCCCCATTTGTCTACTTTGAGCTTTATTTTTCTTTAAATACCTCAAAACAGAAGTATTCTTTAAATACTTCAACGTGTCTTTCATTCTTCTTAGAATTAAAGATTAGAGATGTAGCAAGAAAGTAGCTCTTACGTCTGCTCTTTCAGTTCCTCGATAATTAAAAAAAAATAATGTCATGGAAATTCAGACTTGTGAGGAGCTGCACGTTAAAGGTGTTTTGGTTAGCCCTTTAGCATGTTTGCAATGCTTCAGCATTTCATGATTATTAGCAAAAGGCAAACAAAGGAAATTAACTTTTACTTGGGATTTAAAAGCACGGATCAAGATGGGACAGATTTGAAGGCACAGTCAGAGGGAGTAAATCCAGTAGCACAACTGAGCCTGCAGCATGGAAGCTGTCAGGGTTGTCCCAGTCCCATGTTTCTACTCTTCTGGTTTCAACTGGAGTGTCTGTCTTGTCCCCTGGTGCTGGTACCTGTGTGCCAGCACAGTGAGCTAGTTCAGGAAGGCGTTCCAGCTGAAAACAAATTTGCTGTGGGACAAAGTGACCAGATAGCTTCTGGGACTGGATTCATTGTGCAAATGCTTGGATTGATGTGAGAAAACAGGCCAGCTCCTGTGACTGTAGCAATCCCTAATTAGATCCAGACACGCTGTGGAACTTCATCCCAAGCCTGGACTTTAAGCCTGCACAGTTGCAGGAAAAAGCAATGCTTCCTGCCTCACTCCTGCCCTGTGCTGCTCCCTTCCTTTCCTTGGCACAGCTCCCTGAAGGGTGTATTTCAGAAAGCTGGCTGCAGCTGTAAAATATTGTGGGTTTTTTGGGCTGGGTTAACTTCCATTTACTGCGTTGACTTGGTAGTTGAGCGCTTGGGCACCTGTAAAGGAGGGAGTGTTGCCCAGACAGGAATGAGTACTTGTTGTTGGGAGCGGTGGATCTGCTTCTCCTTTAGCTCTGCTGGTTCCAGATGTTTGTTGACCTTGTGCTTCACTGCAACGTGACATATATGAAGCTTTTCTCTCAGGTCTTTGTTTCCATTGCTGTGGTCAGTATGCAGTTCTCTTAGTAATTAATCTGAACACAATTGTTTGTGGAGTCATGTTGCAAACAGGGCTGTTGAGTGTATCATGGTTAGAAACAACTCCTTTTTATCTTGCTTGCTTAGGGACCTACAGTTAAGGTCAGTAAAGAGACAGGAGTAGGGCAAGAAGTTGAGAGTGGGAATTTTTCATGCCGAAAATGATTCTGAAGCCAAAATGAGAGAGTGCAACTATAGCCAGAGGAGAAATAAGAGAAACTAACCTTGCGTGCCAAAGTGCTTGAATTTAGCAAGCTACTGAGTAAACTTAAATGGTTGCTGTTGATTTACATATAACAGCATATTAACAGGTATACTGTACTACATAGTTCAAAGGAAATCTGTGCTATTGCAGCATTATGTAAACATACACACACTTGAGAAAATACAAGTGTTAATCTACATTGCCCTGTTAAAGTCAATGTTTGGAAGAGACCTTGCAGGTAATTTTTTTAGTGTTGTTTTTTCTTAACAGAATGTGTGGGAGAAGCCTATGTAAATTAAAACAAGAGTGTCTGAGACTGGAGCAAGATGTAGCTAGATACAGAAAATGCACTAAACTAGCATGATCTCATTTGATTTTTAGGTGTGTGAGCCTGAGTCAGTTATACTGACATGAGAGAGTGGAGTCAAGCATCAGCAGTTTCTCATGGGAGATCGGATGACTCTTGAGTGGCTACATGTGACATCAGTAGGCTGAACTTGATTTAAAAGTCGTAACATGTGAGCCATGCAAACAGATGTGAAACATCACTTAAATATTTTTGGCTTCTCCTTTATGAAGTAGCTCTGCAGTTCCCGCACCTAATCTGAAATTAGTTACGCTTTTGGGATGATACATTTAGGATGAAATATTTCCAGCATTTCCCATTCATATCTTACTGAAGTCTCACTTAAGGGTTTTCAGAACAGCGATGTGTGTTGGAACGCCTCCTGCAGAGGTTGTACCGGGATAAGCAACGCTTCTTTTCACAGTTGGTGTTGCTTTTTAAGATCTCTCCATCCCAGTTACGAACTCAATATTTATTTTTTTTTTGTGACACCTCAAAAATACAGCAAGAGATATCTCAGTTTCAGCCAGTGGATAGCTGCCAACTTCCTCTGCAAACTGGCCTTTCATCTTCAACATTTTGAAAGTCATACAGGAAAATTTAAAGGACAGAAAGTAATCCTGAGTATTTGAGAGCTCTGTTTAAAAGGAGATGTTTTGTGAAGTGTGCCTGTGAAAATATAATACATGTGAATGAGTGTTGTTTCAGCCTGGAATCTTTCACAGATCCTAAAAAATGGCTAAATGAAAAGAATTGACTTAAAATAAGCCATATCTGCTTCCCCCCCCACCTCCCCCCCCCCACCTTTCTTTAACCCAGAATAGGATTAAATTTTAATCAGAGCTACATAGTACTACTGAGGACAAAACCTATGCAGAAAGTTGCAGTAACAGGTGGGCTCTTAAAGGTAAATGCTGCAAAGTGTGTTGTGCAGTACATTTGGGCAAGGCTTATGTAGCTGTGTAGCATTCCTTTTCGGTGATTTCATTGTAACCAGAATGCTGTTGAAACCAAACAACAATGTAGTAATTGCATGTTAACGTGGACAGAGCTGTCATACCTATGGCAAGGTGTATGACAGGTTGGGACTGAGGGTTTCTGGCCAGGAGATCCCAGGAAGCCTTTTAGTGTGTCTTTGTTCTCTGATCCTCATGTTTCAAGTGTCTTGCCATGAACTGTAATGATTATAACAAGTCAAGTACATTATTGTTCTTGAACTAGCCTCTCGATTGTAACTGTATGTGGTTTCCCATGCAAGGTTTTAGGGATTATGAATGCCGATAATGAGCTTATTTAGTGTGGTATGATTTTTATGGCCTCATCAGCATTTCTTTTGGTTGTAAGGGAGCTTAAAAGTTGTAATTCATCGGTCCCTTGCAGGATTATGGTGGAAGTTTGTGAACTGTTTCCAAAAATGAGATCCAGTATTTTCCCAGTGGTGTTATTTCTTCACTCTTTCCTTTCTTCCTCAGTTACCCACTGGGAATTTTAAGGATTACTAGACAATGCTTTTATTTCTACTTCAGAAGACGAGATCATCAGTAATTCCTGTAGTGATGGGTGTTGGTAGTAGGCTTGACAGGTAAAGATGACATTGTCACTGTACCTGTCTCTTTTAATTCTGACCTCTCATGAAACCATAAGGAAGGTGCCACTTTCTATGTCACTACTTTTGTTCTTTCCTTTGGAAACCTGGGTATTTAGTGTGGCCAGGCTTACTGTTGTCCAGTTGGCCATTTCTGCTTCTTTAATTGAGAATCAGCCTAGTAATGATATTGGAAAAGTATTCTTCTGTATGTTAAAAATGGTAGTTCTTTAATATGCTTATTTAAACTGTCATAATAGTCTGCTATTGTTCTAGCCATTTCTCTTAAAAATAAAATAAAACCCAAACAGATTAAAAGCAGTGGCTAAAATTTATGAGCTGTATCCTGCTTGCTGGGCTCAGAAGCAGAGCACAGGAAATATGCTGAAGCCTAGCCAACTGCTAACCACTTCATTACAAAACACAGGAGCAGAACTGTCTTCTTTGGAACATAACAGAGACAGTGTATGAGATTGTTTTAATTTTTTACCTGGAGAAGACTTCCACCTCTTCCTGTTGAATTGGTGTTAATTACACTTGCTTCCTCAGACTCAACTTCTGCTTGGATTCTTCCTCCCTATGCTGCTTTCCTTCTTTGAAGTCTTTGGAATGGGCCACAACACCCTTTTTCGGTGCCATTCTTAGACCTTCAGTGAAGTAAGTTTAAGTTATCAGCTCAGTTTATTTTTTTTTATAGCTATGTTCTTCTTCAGTTTGGTTATTAAGATGCAGTAGCATTTCTGTGAAGTATTTCATCATTCATCAGAAACTCACAAATTTTAAAATGCGTGTTTCTGCAGCAGAAAAACCCTTAAAATTCATGATCATCTGTAAACCAGAAAACCAGATTTTAAATGACAAGGAAACTCTCATATCTTAGCTATAGGTGCTACTATTACAACATATTGTGTGTTTGGGTTTGGTTTAATTAGGTGTTAATACAGGAACCTTCAGGACTTTGAAAGCAACAGCTTTGTGTGTAAGTAAAGAAACGCATTTTCTCTCTGAGCAGCCAGTAGCAACACCACCGTTACAGAATCCCATTTCTGAAAAACATTGACTGGCAGTGTTGCCCTGTGGTAGTTGCTTACTGCAGTTGAAGCCTTTCTGCATCAACTAGTTAGTGTTCCTCAGTCCGCAGGGCTTTAGAGCCCTCCCTGGCACAGCTGGCATTACGCACAGTTTCAGACCATTGAATTGAGCTGGAGTCTTCCTAACCTAAGAATCCAAGATCAAATTTTGATTCAACTGAAGCTAAGCAAGGAAGTAGCTGCTGTCCGAACGCTACTGATAATAAACATAAATAAGTAGAAAAGTAACAAGTAGGTTAGTTGGGATTAAGACAAACAGATGCATTTTGGAATTGGCAGTGAGAATTTTTGTCATTCTCACGTGTGGCGTTTGCATGACATCATCTGGTGTTCATGCATCTTTTACAGAATATGCGTGATCTTGGGACCGTGCCCCAAAACCTGGGGAAATCTTGAGTTTGAGTACTGTGATTAATCTGTTGTGGTTCGCTGTCCTGAAAGGTTTTACTGCAGGTGCTAGAGGACGTTGCAGATCTTAGCCTGTGTGAGTGCTTGCCCTTGTCCAGGTAATGATGAGCAATTTTGATGACGTGGATTCAAGCATTTGTCAACAAGACACTGGATTTCTTAGGATGTTTTGTAAAACACCATAAATCTGTGCCCTCTCTTTGGAAGGATCCTAACTTCATCCTGTACCCTGATGTCAGGGTTCAGTGTTCCTAAATTTGAGCAATTAATTGAATAGGGCAGCAACGATAACTGCTGCTGTCAATAGAGTTTGGGTGCCTGCGCTGCTGCTGTTGCTTACTGGCTCTGAACTTGATTTGAAAATTAAGGGGCAAGGGAAAGGACATGCTTATTAATAGCATTGAAAAAGCAATGGGTTAACTTAGTCTCTTGGTTTTATTTGGTGGTTTTCTTGCCTGGCTCATGTAGTTTGGAAAGGGCAGTGGTCAGGAAATGCTTGTGGCAAGATTGTGTGTATTCCACACCCAGAGGCCAAGGGAGAGCCCTTTCCTCCTCCTGCTTGTCATGTGCTTTTATTCTGGTAATGATTTACTCTGGGCAAAGTATGCTACCAATAACTTGGCAAATATAAAAGACTAACCTCAATGATTTACAAAGAGAATAAGGAGTAGCTGGATTTGACTGTGGCAGTGTCTACAAAGTTCTCTTTTTTGGGGTTAGACTAGATGACCTTTAAAGATCCCTTCCAACCCAAACTATTCTATTATTCTGTGCTTCTATATGTTTTCAAGTTCTAAGGTTTAAAGACCATGCTCCTACGTGATTTCAAGAAACAGATGCAGCTGAAAGCCAGGAAAAAGAGACTTGTTCTCTTATTTAACCCACGTGTGTCATTAGACCATTTGGAAGTTGTCTTGCACTTGACATTTCCTGCTCCTGAGATAAACTTTGGAAAGCAGCATTGCTGAAGATGTGGTTATGACAGATCTTCTTACTGTCGGCTTCCTTAGTTTTTATCTATATATTGCAATTTCTTCCCTTCTTTCCTATTTCCTCCTTTCTGATTTCTCTCTGTTTTCCTTTTTCTTCCTTTTCGTCCCTGTTTTGCCTGTGTGCACAGGATGGAGTTCAAGATCACCAACAGGGGAGGAAGAAACAGCTCTTCCCTGTGGTGCTAAAAGGAGTTAATCTAAAAGAGGCTTTCCAACACATTCGTGCAACAACACGTTGGTGATAAAAAGGCTGCTGATGTCGTATGGTCAAAGTTTGTCTCCCTGCTAGTAAGGTAGGAGAGCGATAATTATAAATTCTGCAGGTTGGCTTGGTGCTGAACTACTTGCCCTTGCATTTTGCTATATAAATACACGGTGTTCTTTGCCTCTTTGCTTTCCAGCTGCCTTACAAGCACTGAAGAGAAAGAAGAGATATGAGAAACAGTTGAGTCAAATTGATGGGACACTTTCTACCATTGAGTTCCAGAGAGAGGCACTGGAAAATTCCCACACTAACACAGAAGTGCTGAAGAATATGGGTTATGCTGCACAAGCTATGAAAAAAGTGCATGAAAATATGTAAGTGCTTTTGAGTAACTTTCAAGTTGAGCTTGCTAACCATTTCAGACTATTTCTTCGCTACAGTCTATTGTGTTAGGACAGGCAGCTTTGACTTCATTTTGGGTTTAGACATTTAAAGTCTGGGTTGCTATTGGTGCTATAATGTTATGTTTGGCAAAAAAGTATCTTTTTGTAACAACAAGTCTAGAAGGAAGTCCAGCTAACTGAGACTTGTGTGGTACCTGTTGTTTTAAGTCTGCCTCGGCAGCAGAGACCGGCCTCAGTTTTTCCAGCTTTTCTTCAAAGTCTATAAGATGGACAGTGTGATTCAAAGTACTAATTAGACCAGAATAAAAGAGAGGGTATTTTTTTGTGTGCTACATGTCCTATATTGTTTCGAGAGGTGTTTTCCTGCCTAAATAAACAAAGTTATATCAGAAAGGGTGTTCAGGGAGAAGAGGAACTGGAACAATAATACGAGTTAACAATAAGGGGAAGCTTTTCAATGGAGTATAGTCTTGTTAAAGTTCCCCAAGTTCTGGTAAAAGCTTAACATTAAAAAAGATGTATCTATAAAGGTGCTGACCTAGGGAAGGAGATGGGATCTGCCCAGGGAATGTGACTAATGGCTGGCAGAGGTAGGAGAAGCATAGGAAGGGAGAGAGAGACAGACTGCTGCAGTTTGACATTGGTTATAATCCCAAAGTGGAAGAAGTCAGACTGGCTAAACCACACAGGAGCTTGTCAGAAAGTGTAGATGAGGCAACTTATTCCCTGTGAATTCTGCTGTCTATAGAGCCATGGACGTGAGAATAGTATCTATTCCAAGCTTCTCTGAGTCGCTTCTGTAGGATTGGAATGACGTTTCTTTTAAAAACTATTTCCATGTTATCTTGCCAGGGACTTGAACAAAATTGATGATTTGATGCAAGATATCACTGAACAGCAAGATGTTGCCCAGGAAATTTCAGATGCCATCTCAAACCGAGCTGCTTTTGGTGATGAGTTTGACGAGGTTAGTACTTCAGTAAAGCCTGTGAGTTTTAGGTGTTAAATGACTTTGTAATTATTATGCACTGGCTTGCTACAGTGGTTGATTTGTTTCTCAAAAGGTGTGACTCAAATTCCCTGCTTCTATCTCATCCTGTCTAGCACTTGTAAATATCTTCTAATATATATATATATATATAAACATACCTATATAAAAATTAATTATATATATATGTATATATACACACACACACTATCACAAATAAATGTTTTTATAATTTTAAAGAGCGGATTTTAACTGCACTGCTGGATGTGCCATGGAAGGATGAGGTCACCAAAACCTATAATTTGGGCTCTGACTGCACACTGAAACATATAATTTTTTGGTGCTCCAAATAGACCTCTGTTTGGCTAAGTACATATTCCTATGCCATGAGCAGGCTGCTGTTCACAATTCTGAATATTCAAACCCATTTTTTAGGATCTCTTTTGGTACTTGGAGGTGCAAATCCTTTCTCTGTTTTCCAGATTTTCTACAGAAGTAAATCCATTAGGTAGAAGTAATTCCTGTTGGCATCAGTAAGATTTTTTCCTTGAGCTCTTTTCCCGTGAAACCCTCACAAGGCTCTTGAGACTTTCTGAAAGTTTGCTGCAGTAGCTTTAATCCAGTGTCCCTTGAATTAATTTTGTATATCTAAGCAGGACGTTACTTATTTGTGATCCAACCATTGCTGAGGACTCAGTGGTCAGGTAGACTCAAAATTCCTGCAGTCTGTGGGTTGCAGACCTGGCATCAGACTCAGTATCACAACCAGGTTGAGTCTGTTTTTTAACTATGTTTTAAAGCGACCAATCAGTAAGGATCACTTCAAGAATGTCTTAAAGAATCAAACAGTTCTCTCTCTCCACAAGTGATTTGTTCCTGTGTGCCAAAATGGACAACAAAAAATACAGATGTTGTGCCATATTAGTTGACTGAGGGGGAGGGAAGGTTTCATTCGGCAGTTACCATTTGTTGAAAATAGCAGCGGTTCTTTATATTTTGATTTTCCACCTGGAATGTAGATAAGCTTTTCAAGAAGATTTAATCAGTGCAGGCACAGGAATGGGATCTGGCTCATATAAACTAGGCTTCGAGCAACTGAAAAACATACTACCACCCAGAGCAGCTGTGCAGTGTCACTCATTTTTCATCAGTGCTTAAACTTTTGGGAGTCTAGACTTAGTAAGGATGTTAGAGATTGACCTGGAAGTTCCTAAGAGGTACTAGTCTTAAGCTCATGGTTGTGTTTTCTCTTCTGGGAAAATAAGCCACTGTTGTGTGGGGCATCACTGCAGCAGCACCTGCTTTTGTATAGGAGCTTAATACTTCTAGCATTTGTCCCGTGATTGGGAAATGTGGTTTGCAGGCCGCTTCAACTTGACAGTGCTAGAATCAATGACCTAATTGCTGGGTTATGGGGTGATTTGTGCTGGAGTATGATATTCAATTTTATTTTCTCAAAGGATGTTTTGACCACACGTTTGGATTTCTTCTTCACATGTGTGATGTGGATGTAAGGGAATCTTGGAAGCATGTAATTTCTGCTGCTCCAGATTGACTAAAAACCATAAGCATTCTTTTTTCCCTGAGTTGACACAGTGTGTGTCATGAAGAACTCCAAAAAACCCCTCTGTCCTACTTGAGTAGGATGCTCACAGGGAGAGGTGACCCTTGCCTGGAGGCCTCTTTCTGATAATCAAATGCCAGTGAACAAAGCCTGGAACCTGAGAGTTCACATGATACCTTCCCTCTGCAATCTTTTTAGCCTAGGTTTGAGAAGAGAAAGGGCATTTGTTGTTGCTGTTGCAATACTCCACAGCCTAGTCGTAGGTGCGAAACATTAGTTGAATCCATGATTGAGGATTGGAAAAACTGCAATGAAACCATTACACTATTATGTTAAAAGTGTAGCGTTCATGATCACTGTTTCCTTCAACTTTTTTTTAATGAAGAGCCTACCACGACTGACACTCCTCTTAATTGTTTACTTGTTCAGCAGAGATTGATAAGGACTAATTTGATGTGGGACAGTGTTAGATATTTCTGATGGTCATCTGTTTCCATTGACTTTACAACACTTGGTAAGAAGCTTGCATTCACACCATCAGCAGAGGCACTTTCATGCCTTGTTGTGTTGAGACACATTTGCACCTCAGCTAAATCACAGAATCAAAAGCACAAGTTGTGAGGGTCGGGGCCCCATATCTGTTTATTTGAGAGATCATCTGTCAGTAGAGTTAAACATAATCAAGTATAGACATGATGGTGACATTGCACTGTGGACCAGGTCAGATGGGCAAACAGTAGCCCTTTTTTTTTGCCTTAGAAATATAAACTCATGAGAAAGTAAGTCTAGGAAGGCCTGTGGTGGCCAAGTAGTTAACATCCTAATTTCCACATTGGTGATAAGCAAGGTATAAATAAGCAGTAAAAGCCCATTTCAATACCTAGTAGCTCTTAAGTTCGATACAGCCAATTTTGCCCATTGTTTCTCATTAAACTATTTTATCAACATGGCAAAGTCCATTTCTCTGTAAATATTTCATTTCCTTTCTTTGGGAAACTCCAGCCAAGGAATAAGCATTTGACCTTTTATAAAAGTGTGTAGCCTTTTTTTATTTTTAGCATTATAAAAGTGGATTAGATCATCTGTCCAAATCAGCTGCTGCAGCTAAAATCCCAAAAGTGTTACATGTTTCAAGAGTGAATAGCAGGATCCGGGAGGAGAGCTCTGATTCCAGTGCTGCTGCTTTGAAATCATAGATAATCCTGGACTTGTGTGGGATAGGGCAGAAACATAATTTTTAATGACAGTCTACCTTAGAACCAGTGAAAGCTGGCTTTTAAAATGGGAGAAATTGCACATTTTGAACAAACCTGAGGAAGGCAGAGGGACCTTTTTCCCCCTCCGTCTGACTTTCACAAGTACTACACTGACATTAATTTTCTTTCTAATTTTATTCCTTGTCCTGTTTCTAACTTTCATTGTTCTTTTTTCAGCTTTCAATTTAGATTTATTGTTATTGTCCACACTTACTAAAAAGCATTTATATGATATGCTGGGTTTTTTGTTTATTTTCAGGTGTAAACTGTGTTTTCAATAGTGTTTTGCTTCATGGCTGTTAAATGTGCACTTGTCTGAGATCACAGTCAGGACAATGAACTTGTAAATAATGTTTTCTTTGAATTCAGGATGAGTTGATGGCAGAGTTAGAAGAACTGGAGCAAGAAGAATTGAACAAGGGGATGAGAGATATCAGACTGCCAAGCGTTCCATCCACATCGCTGCCTTCTCACCCTGGTAAACTGCTTGCTTGCCATTTTACACTTCTCATGATTAAGGCGTGATGTGAGTAGGAGAAAAGGAAGAGCGAACTCCCAAAATGTATTTAGCTGTGTTTTAACTTGCCCAGTATTATAGGTTTCTTTTCCTATTTTTTAATCTGTTTATCATAAAAAGCAGAGTGGAATTCTGGTTTGCTGTATGAAAGCATTTAGGATCAAATTCCTTGTAGCTTTGGGGAGGCAAACTCATGGAACTTGACCATGCATATACAACAATGCATCTCATACAGAAATGTAGTGAGATCACTGAGGAATGGGAAGACCTTTTTTCTCTTCCAGGAAATTAAATCCTTAAGTCTTTTAAAATTAGAGACTGACCTAGATTCAAAACGTTTGAGTCACAGAGATCCAGCTTTGTAGGGTGGTGGTCTGGTATTTGCCACTGGTATTTTAATTAGAAATGGAGGCAGCAGGAAGTACACACTTGAAGAAATATTGTCATTCCTTTGCTTTCTTTCAGCTGTTTACTGCCAGGAGCGAGTGTGTTCTCTAGTCTTTATTTTTCTGTAGTTTTGCCTTGTCCATTTTGAATTAAGCCAGAGGCAGTCAACTTTTAACTATCCCTTTTACCGTGTCCCTGTTGCCTTTATCAGCTGAAGGACTTGCTGTGTACTTATGCTAGTAAAGTAGCATAAATAATTGGTGGCAGGAGCAGCACACACGTGGCACAGGTTGTGTATGGTGCATTCTGCTGCAGAACAGGTTTTCTAGACAAGCTCAGCTCAAAGACTCTTATTTGTGTTTTGGCAGACAGCACTTAAGTCCCTGAAAAGCAGTTTTAAATGTTCAAACTGGGATCAGGGGCTCATCTACTTAAGTCAATTGCAGAACAACGAGTGAAAAAAAAATGGATTTAGGGAAACCCAATGCAAATTGCAGTCTGGGCATTTATGGTTTGTTCATACATCCTCTTCCAGATCCAGCTGTGCCAGTCGACATTTTTATTAAACCCAGACTATCTCCATGTGCTTCTCACTGTCTTAATTTGCTACTTCATCTGGTTGCATGACTACTTCAGGCACAATTAGCTGGTTACAATTATATAGTTTAAGGCCTTTCAAAACCAGCTTATCATTTCTGAAACTGGATGCTTACTGTTATCCAGCAATGGCAAAATCAGAACAGTTAATGGTTCTATAGTGCTTCTGATTGAAGATGCGTGTTACCCTCCTGACTTTAGAGATGAGGGAACTGAGATGGAGCAAGGCATCGTAACCTTCCGCAGTTGCACAGTGAGACAGTGGCACTTGCCTCTAGAGTAGGGGTTGCACCCCTGATGTCCCATGTCCTTCTCCCAGCTTTAGTCCCTAAAGACGGTAGTTGCAGCCACATCAGGCTGGTGGCTGCAGCCATATGGCCACTGTAAATGTACATGCAAGGGTCTGCAGCCAGGAGCAGTGTCCTGCTGGTGCCTGGAGACACACAGATCCTGACGAGTGCAGCCCCCAGAAGAGACAGCGTGAGGTTTAACATCAGGCTCTAGGGCAGTGAATGAAAAGCATTTGGGTGAGGTTTTAGTTCAGGGAATGTGAAAGATATGTAACAGGAGATTTAGATTTTTTTTAAAAGTGATAAAGTGTGTGTGGCACGTGATCCAGAGCTGGGAATTGCTGGTGCTGTGACCACAGCAGTTGACTGATTTCGTTCGAGCAACAATGAGGAGTTTATTTCTCCGTTTTAGTAAATGACTCTTCTCATTAAAATGGGGTGAGTGTACTTGGAGAGTGGGTCTGCACATGCAGAAACCTTCAGCACTATTTGGAAAGGTGGCAGGGTGCACAGCTGGTCAGGAGTAGGTCACTCTTGCCCATTCAGGTGGTGGTGAGAGAACTGGTGTGAACGCTTACTCTCTGTAGTGGCTTCTAGAGATTAAATATGCTTTCTGTGGGAGCCTTTTAGTAGGAGTTACATCAGATCTATACTGTTAACCTCAGGGTTGTTATGTGAGAGGTGAGGCAAAAGTCACGTCTCTCCTCAGCTTTCAAGACTGCATTACCTATGTTTAGCTTGCTACTCAGTAAATTGATCTGGGATCTTCACACTGAAAGGCACTATGCAAGTCTTCATGAATAAAATGGTTCTCGCTGTTACATTAGTTGATGATTGTTGCTAATCTCTTTCTCTGCAGCATCGACCAGGAAGAGAGCAGAGGATGAAGACGAAATGAAGCAGCTGGCTGCCTGGGCTTCGTGAGAGCGTGGCCTTTTAGAACACTGAACGTTGCGGTGCAGGTGTAAATAGCTGTATTGCTGTTTTGTAACTAACCAATTTTATGTGGTTGCATTTCATACAGGCCATTTTTTTTATGGCCAGCTTTGCTAAGAATAGTGTTACTGTCATATCACAAAACTAGTTTAAAAACAAATAAAAAACCCACAGTAGCTGCCAAAATGTTCAAGCATCAAAGTTTTTTCAGCCTTGCCCAGAGGTGACTCACTCTGGGGAAGAGGAGACTGAAGGGTGACCTCATTAATATACATTTAAAAGGTATATGTCAAGAGGATGAGGCAACACTTTTTTCCTGTAGTGTCCAGTGATAGGACAAGGGGTAATGGACAAAAGCTGAAACACAAAAAGTTCCGCTTAAACTTAGGGAAAAATTATTTTACCGTGAGGGTGAGGGAGCCCTGGCACAGGCTGCCCAGGGAGGATGTGGAGTCTCCTTCTCTGGAGGTTTTCAAGACCCGCCTGGATGCGTTCCCGAGTGACCTGATCTGGGTGGACCTGATTTGGCAGAGGGGTTGGACTAGATGATCTCTAAAGGTTGCTTCCAACCCTACCATTCTGTGATTCTATGATTTGTGTTGTTATTAGTATCAGTTTTTATTAGCTAATGTCTTACTGTATCTGTCTGGTTTTTAAAACCTGTGTGCACACAGCTGGGTTCGTTGTTGAAATTAAAAAGTTAAATAAGTCACCAAGGCCCTTTCTAGAACATTATTTGGTTCAGACTTTTCAAATATTAGCAAAACCAGCTTTGTATGTGTGGTGACTTGTGAGTTCCTTTGAACCAATAGCCATTCATTTGGTCATGCAGATGTAAAGAGTCTGCCTGGAGCAACTAACAGTGTCCTGACCAGTAAGAGGAATCTGTTCTGTAGGGTTTTTGAAGCGGGCTAGGATTCGTGTTTTGTTTTAACTTTAGCCCAAATATCCCATGAACTTCTATTTTGAACTGTTTCCAACTCAGCTGAAGAACAGTTTTACAGTTCTGGGGGAAATGAGATGTCCAAGTTGTTACAGATCCCTGCCAAACAAAACTGATTTCCATTAACTCTGTCAAAAATCCAGAAGTGACTTGACCTTCCTGCGTTGTTCTCCTACAATGTGTCTTTCTAGGGTGAGTCCTTGCTTTACATGATGATACCCATCCTCAAAGGAATTGCTAACACCTTTTTGAAATGGTATAATTAAAATTTCTGAGCATTGGTTCTTTTTTTTTTTTTCATTTTTTTGAAGGGAAACAATACCACTGTGTTGTATTTGAAATGTCTTTTTAACCCTGGTTAAGTAAAGTTGACACGTTACTGTCCAACCGACAGCTTTTTAGTGTCAGGAGCAAATGCTACTCTGAGTGCTAAATCACTATACGTAGAGAGAAATCACTTTTGGAATACAAAACAACAATTAAATAGGCTGCTTATTTAATTAAATTGAAATGACAAAGACAAGCTTTATGCTAGTAGCCTGCTGTCAATCCCAAGGAAATAGTAAATCAGTGTGGAGTTCCTGGGCATGTTGGAATCAATCACATCGATCTACATTTCTTGTGTTCAAATGAATTTAAATTTACTGATGATTGAACCAGTTGGGGAATACTGGGAGACGTGGTTTCCGTAGAGCACCAGAAGACTGAGCCCTTCTCCTGTGGACTTCAGCCTGTGATCTGCTGGGTGTTTGGCTCCCATAGGCTGTGATGGGCTTTGCTTTACTGGGCTGTTAGGTTAAGCACAAGCTAATGTGTGTGTCTGGACACGGCGTACTGGTGTGCTCAGAAACTTTTGAGCTGACTTCCGTGGATGAAACCCAAAATGGACAAACCCCGTGGAGAGATTCAGCTTTTCAGGACTTGGTCATTCTCTGTAGTGGAACTGCTTTTGGTTTGCCTCCAGATGAAAGGAGAATGAAGCCTTGCTGCTTTGGATCAATTGCCTGCTGGAAAAACATTGTGTTAATGCTTTCCAAAGCTTGAAGGTACCAAGAAAATTGTTCCTTTCAGTTGACAGCAGAGCAATGCTGGACCTATTAATTTTTGGTTTTAAAAACAAACAAAAAAATAACTGCCTTATATTTTAAAATGCATTTTTGAACTGTCAGTAGGAAACCAAACAGTAACAAATTGTTACTCAGTTGTAACGGTTGCTGAAATTTAGGATGAGGTGCCAGCTGAATGCAGTCATATTTAATAAAATATCAGATATGCTGAGTTATTTAGAATCAATTTGCCAATCCTTTCGGCTGGAATCCTGTTTTGAAGGTATACCAGACTATGTAAGTCTCTGGGTACAGAAAGCATTAGTGTACACTGCTTTCATCACCTTGCGAGGCTGGCTGTGTGCTCATGGACACATTTGGTGTTTCTGAACACAAAGCCATGCTGACAGTCCCACACTTAGCTTAGAAAAGCTGGCTTCTAGCAGCTGGTCTTGGTTGAGCTAGTATTTCTCCAATGCTTGGCACTTACTTAGGACATTTAAAGTGCTCCACAACCAAACCAAAATAGATCTCTCAGCTTCCAGTTTGAAACAAAATGATTTTCAGTCCACTTTGGAAAACGCAGACCTGCTGTTCTTGTGCAAGGATCTTCCATGTGAACACCCTGCACAGGACAAGAAATCCTAGGGCAGGTCTTCTCCTGTGCAAGCTACCATGTGACTGCTGACCTCCAGCGTGTTTTGGTCAAGCGTTCATCGTGGAAAGCTTCAGAGTTCTTCAGTTCAGTGATTTCAGACTGGGTGTTTTAGGAACAAAATTTGTGAAGGGTAAAGAAAAGAAACTGGTCATTCATCTGAGGTTTTTCTAAAAGCTTGTGTGTAGGGGCTGGTGATTCTGGGGGACAGTCCTAAACCACCTCATAGGCCAGGGCCTGTGTGGTTGGTGAAGCTGTAATCAGAGACACTACAGTCATGTACACAAACCCAAATACTCCCTCCAGAACAGGAGTGTTTGTTGCCATATTTGAGAGACAGCAGGTGACTGGTTCCTTCAAGAACAAAGGGGTTCTAGTGGTCTGAGCTGACGAGGTGGCTCTTCCCAGTGTAAATTCATATGACCCTGGGACAAATGGTTCTTTCATTTTCTGAATGTGTGTCTCCATGCCAAGATGGTATTTGTTTAGCATGTAAGCAGACAGAAGTGAACAGTGTCAACATGTTATTGTAAATCTACTCTGGATTAAATGGAATGTATTTTACAATAGGATGGTGGCAGCAGATGGTGTACTATAGCTGACTTCCTGTCTTATTATTTATTGATTGTGAGAATGTTTTCTTCTCTTAACAGGCTTGGACTTTTTAAATTGGGATAGCTTTGAGAAGCTATAAATAGCTGTAAATAAATATTTTGGTGTCATGTTTTTGTTATATGATTATATTAAATGTATTATCCTATCAGGCAAAACTGTAAGTGCTCTCCTTACACTGCTGTTGGAATACAGTGCTCTTTAGAGGAAGTGAGGATATTTTGAAACATTTCATGTTTTAGCAGCAGTTTAGAATTCAAAAATCTGTCAAAGGTGATTTGGTTTAAAAAAAAACAATCAACCAAAAAAACCGTGAACAACTCTGTATGCTGTGGTGAGTTTTGAATGTCCCCAGAGAAGGAGACTCCACAGCCCATCTGGGCAGCCTGTTACAGTGCTCCATCACCCTCACAGTGAAGTTTTTCCTTGTGTTTATTCAGAACCTCTTTTGCTCCAGCTTGTACATTTTGTCCCTTGTCCTATCATTGGACATCACTGAGAACAGCCTGGCTCCATCCTCCTGACACCCACCCTTTACGTATTTGTAAACACTCATGAGGTCACCCCTCAATCTTCTGTTGTTCAAGCTGAAGAGACCCAGCTCTCCAGCAGTTTCCTCTCCTTGAATTGAGGGGCCCAGAACTGGACACAATATTCCAGATGTGGTCTCATGAGGGCAGAGTAGAGGGGGAGGTGAACCTCTCTCAACCTACTGCCCACAGCCCTCATAATACACCCCAGGATTCCATTGGCCTTCTTGGCCATGAGGGCATGTTGCTGGCTCATGGCCGTTCTGCTGTCCACCAAGACCCCAGGGTCCCTTTCCCCTCTCTATCAGTTCATTCCCCAGCCTGTACTGGTACATGGGGTTCTTGTTTCCCAGATGCAAGACTCTACACTTGCCCTTGTTGAATTTCATTATGTTTCTCCCTGCCCAATTCTCCAGCCTGCCCAGGTCTCATTGAATGGCAGCACAGCCCTCTGGTATGTCAGCCACTCCCCCCACCTTAGTATCATCAGCAAACTGACAGTGCCCTCTGTTCCCTCATCAAGATCATTAATGAATAGATTGAACAGTACCGGTCCCAGCACTGACCCCTGAGGGACTCCACTAGATACAGGCCTCCAGCCACACCCTGACCCATTGATCACAACTCTCTGCCTTCTTCCCTTCAACCAGTTAACAATCCACCTCACTACCTCATCATCTTAAGAAATGGCCAATACCACAAGACTAATCTTATGTAGCTGCCGTATTTATTTGTCCCCATGGCAGAAACTGTGGCAAGACCCACCATGGTAGGTAGCACTGCTCACTCAGGTGTACATCTTAGGGAGAACCTGCCCCCTTCATGTGGCTTTGATAATGGTTTAAGTGGTTTATTGTTTTGTTACCAACGTGTAATTAACTGGCCATCACTGAACTCTACACTGGGGATCAGCATCTGCAGTGCAGTTGATAACATTTCATAATGAGATATTTCTAGGCACTTATTAAAGAAAGATAAACAATATAAAATGCATGTTTAACCAGGAGGGCTGTGCCTGGCAAGGTCACACTGGCCACGCTGCTGCCCTGCTCCCCTTTCCTGCACACCACATCCTCCTGTTCTGTGTTTTACTATGTCTGCTTAGCTTCCCCCCCACCGCCCCGCCTTGCTTCCAACTAAAAGTCCTCCAGGTAATTCTGGGTTGCTGTTTAACACAGTTGATTGTTGTCTTTCTCTTACCAAGACGAGCTTTGGGCGAACGCCCTCTGAGACAGTCTGGGCATCTCACTCCTCCCCTTCTTCATGCTCTCCCACCAGCCAGTGCCACCCAGCCCGTTTTTGAGGCAGGAGAGCTGCGTGGGTACCCACTCCACAGATATCGTTAAAATGTAAATATATTCACATGAATTGTCTGTAGTGCTGTGATTGGATTTGCCTTCCCTCCGTGCAGCTGCAGACCTGACTGGAGTCAGATAAGGCTGCCCATGTGCAGGTGAACGTAGGGTTACTGTTTGTCCAGGGGGCTGTTGAGGAGCTGGAGTGCTGCTGGTGGTTCCGGCAGCAGCAGCGGCGGCGGGGCTGGGGCTGAGCTGGGGCAGAGGCAGGACTGGGACTGTGCTGGGGCTGGGGTTGAGCTTGGGCAGCAGCAGGGCTGGGGCTGAGCTGGGGCTGGGGCTGAGCTGTGGCTGTGCTGANTGGGGCTGTGCTGGGGCTGGGGCTGAGCTCGGGCAGAGGCAGGGCTGGGGCTGAGCTGGGGCTGTGCTGGGGCTGGGGCTGGGGCTGAGCTCGGGCAGCGGCAGGGCTGGGGCTGTGCAGACCTCCAGGAGGAGCTCTGGATTCAGCAAACTGCCATAAACGCCAACCTAGGGCCGTGGCTTTCACACAGGACCCGATTTCACTTTCTCATGGTTCATAATGGAGGGAAAAGGGCCTGTGTGGAAGCGCTGCTCAAAAGTCAGGGTGGAAAAACCCTTCAACACACTCTCCCCGCGGTTCCTGTGGGGAGAACCCTCCCGCTTTCCCCACAAGTTCACACTTTTTCAAAGGCAAAGTGTTCTTGTAAATACTAACCACCTGCTTGGCTGCTTTTCTGGCCTTTCTCCTCTTACCTCCCTCTGGCCCTGCTCACCTTGGCACTCAGCGTGGTTCCCTGCTCTGGACTTGAGAATGTTCAGGACATCAGGGCCATAGGAGCAGCCCTTGGTGCAGAAGTTTACCAGCCCCCTCCTCACATACTCCCACTGTGACAAACTGGAGCTAAGACAAAGGTTGAATCAGTTAAAAGTGCTCCTCCTGAAGGGGCTGGAAAGAGCAAACCGTAGTAAAAGAAAATCAAGAACAAAGAACAAGGAGAATAAATCATATAGTTGCTTTGATTCTGTCGTCACGCTTTGCAAATGTACTTTATTACACTGCACAAGAGAAGCCTTTCAGATCTCCTGCAACAAGAGGCTCTTGTGGCAGAAGAGTGTTTTGGCTAAGCTAGAAGTGGTGACAGCAGCAAAATACTAAATTTGATTGCAAGAGCAAGTAAAAACCCAACCACTGCCTTTGGCTCAGGTAATTTCTGCTAAAACAAAACCAAATACAGTGGAAGCTGTATGGAGGTACAAGTAAAATGGATTTTGTTACCAGTGACCTTCCTGTGGCTGTAACGCAGAGTTTCAGAAGTTAATAGCTGAACGTGGGTAGCAGAGACCACCTCATACTTTTCAAGTTAAAATCTTCTAATGGCTTGCAAGTCCTGTCAGCAATATGTATATGTCTAATCAGTTTACTTACCTGAGTTACAACAAATACCCTCCTGCATGGACCAAGAAATTCTGGAAAAGGCTTGTAACACTAACCTGATGACAGATCTTATCTGTACGTTGTATCATACTTGTGGTTGAACACAAGAGGCTTTATTTCATAAAGAAGACAACAGGAGAAGAAAAATGATGGGGGAAAATGATAAGTAGTGTAGACATTAATTTATGTAGCCTGAGAATCTGTCTGGAGCACATATTGTTTCTGAATAAACTGAAATCTGAGCCAACAGCCGCTTCACCAGAGCAGAACAGAGCAGCCTCTTTGTTGAGAGATCTTGTGCTCTGACCTTTGGACGATCTAAGTCTTATGTAACTAACATCATTTGCGAAGTGAAAGACGCTGGTTTTTCCATGGTTTTCTAGATTCAGAGCTGAAACAATCTCACTGAGGATGCCAGTAGCTCACTGCAGCATGCCGATAGCAAAGATCAAAGTAGTTATTTGCACATGTTCTGTTTCCTAGGTTAACTCACAACAAGGTGATGCTTCATTGTTCATTGTTTAATACTCCTTCATAACACATTGCTTTGCATGCTTGTTTTGCAACCCTCTCAACATGGTTTTTAATTGCCTATTTAAGTACGGATGATTGAGTCAGATCTGACTGGTGTGAGATGAAAAAGTAGTGATCTCCACAAGGACCTGACTACTTATCTGGGTTCTTCATGTACCCATAAGCAGAAACGTAGCTGAGCACATCAACATCTTACTGAATGGCTTGCCTTAGTTTTTCAAAAGAGTGCATAGAACTGAGACAGTTTTCTCCTCTGCCTCTTCCCACACAAGTGATTCTCCACTTGTCCCACTCATTTTTAAGAGGAACCGCGTGATATTTTTGTTAGGTTTACATTATCCTGCAAACTATGTTCTTAAGATTTTTAAATTAACACTGCCCATCAACATACCACAAAATAAACTTCTCAGGGGATGACTTTCTGTAAATGTGCAAAGCAGCTGCCCTAATAGGGAAAAATCTCTTGTCCGGTGCCTCTGCTTGTCCCTGTAATAGGCATATTTATACTGCAGAATAAGGGGGAGAAGGAGACCCCTTCACATCACAAACTATCCACCCCATAACCCAGTCATCAGAAACGCCGAGAGCATCTAGGAAAGAGACACAGGAAATTTGGGAGGAGAGATTCTGTAGGAGGTTTGCCACATGTTGCAACTGCTTCCTAAATTCAATCCATCCATCCATCCATCCATCCATCCATCCATCCATCCACCCATCCATACATCCATCTATTTCTTGACCATGCAAAGCAGTAACAAGATCTTGAAGGTCAATGTGCAACCTCTCCCATTAGGCACTTGCCAGATGAGCAGTGGTTGACAAACCCACATTAACTGCCAAACAAACAGACGAGCAGCATTTCGTAGTCATTCTCAGCATTCTCATAAAACAGCTGTGGCAACTGTGGTTCCTTTTAGATGAAAGGCATTAATCCACAGGAGGTTCAGAGAATAGAGGCTTTTTTTTTTCGATATTAATGCAAACATCGTAGCCCTTTCGGTTTGAACTGATGGAAGAAAAGAATATTATAAAATCTAGAAGCAGCTTAGAATTTATGAGCAAGGATATTTAGATCTACTTGAAATCCAGTCGAGATATCCCAAGACAGTTCCTGAACTGTACAGACAGGAGTATCACCGGATCAGCCAATCATGTAATTTTAACCTGCTGACAAGTCTATGGGATCAGCTGTAACACGAGGACTACGCCAACTGTGCAATTAGGGTGAATCATGTAATTGCTTTCTTCCTCATTCTCCCAACTTGCAAAGCAGAGGGAAATACAACACTTCACTCTGGGATGTGAAGTATGGACAAATTCATTATGTGGAGAGCACCTTGGTGATCCTTGAGTTGCAGATGTGCTGAGCCAGCAAGCATTTAAGCTCTCCATGAAGAGCTTAAAAGGAGTAATAAAGGGAAAAGTGTCCATGAATATTGTGTTGAAAATCATGAAAACATGGGTCAGAGTACCCACTTGTAAAGGCTTAACAAAGAGTTGTGCAGAACCTCCTAACTCCCCTTGAGATTCATCCAGTGCTGGGAGCTGAGCCCAGGACCCCAGTGCTTTAGTCTGATGAGCCACAACACCCACTGGCAGGCAAGACCCACGCTGATGGTTTCTGCATTGTGGGAGGTGTTCTCTTCTCTGATGAGGCATGTTGCTGTCTCCTGAAGCTGAAAAGCCAAGAGATTCAACACTGTGATAACACCTATGAAGACTGGAGTTATTACTGCACTTTACCACTCCCACTTCAAAGTCTCCAGAGCAGTTTATGATCTTTTCAAGCAATACCAAAACTCCAGCCTGGGCTGGATGTTGCAATATCCTTCATGAGACAGACGAATGCACTGCAGATTACTTTCCTGCCTGTTAGCTAGAGGTATAAAAAGAGAAAGAACAGCTTTGCCAGTTCAGCTAGAACATCATTAGATTTCTTGAACTGTAATTTTAGTGTCAGGTTCTGTTCTGTTCTGTTGCGAATTTGTGCTGAAAATTATCTTTTCATTACTGNGATGTTGCAATATCCTTCATGAGACAGACGAATGCACTGCAGATTACTTTCCTGCCTGTTAGCTAGAGGTATAAAAAGAGAAAGAACAGCTTTGCCAGTTCAGCTAGAACATCATTAGATTTCTTGAACTGTAATTTTAGTGTCAGGTTCTGTTCTGTTCTGTTGCAGAAAGACTTTGTGCTGAAAATTTTCATTACTGGTTAAGTAAGAATGGCATCTCAGGCTGCCTGATTTATCCAGCTCCATGGAATTATATTTGAGGACTTGGTGGCTCTGGCCATTTCGGCTTTCCTGTTACCTCTACATGACAGTGACAAATACTGCCCTGTCAGAAACACCCTGCTTGTGTACATCCTGTGCCTGAAGGCATCTCTGACTAGCCCTTGTTACACAGGATCCTGCAATGCTACCATCGATTTTTTTTTTTTGCTGATGCTGGATAAAACTTCAGTTCGTGGTTTTAAAATGTGCCAGTCAGAAGAAAAAAAACACAACAAACCATATATGGGGTTATATTTAGACACATCTCAGGACAGCCTTTTCCAGACTCAACCATCAGAACAGTTCTGAATTCATCAACCCAAGGAGAAACTTTGAAACGTTTCCTACTCCAGTATAATCCTCAAGCTATCCAATTGCAGAACAACCTATAAACAGCAGGTCAAGGTATTGCCAACAGTCATCGTTACTCTACGTGGGGATGACATAAGTTTGGCATTTATACCCATTATAAGACTACATTAATCTTTTATTTTTTATAATAAAGGACTGCATTTCCCCCACATACCCACTCTTCCAAATCTGTACAGTTGCATCAGAAACAAAAGGTAAGTCAGACTTTGGAAGAAGGTTGGAAACATTTAACAAAAGCCCTAGCTTTGTTTGTTTGCCTTGCAAGGTACAGCCAGAGAAGGACCAAATACAAAAGGTTGCCCTTTGAAATGAGACCAGGATAAAGGTTATCACAACAGGGGACAGCAAAGAAATGTCAGTGCTATGGCAGAAACCTGAATGGGTAAAGATAACACAGAACCTAAACCACTCACAGCTCAGTAACTAACATTTAGTGTAGAAGCGATTCTGGACAGCAAATGATTAAATGACTTTTCACTTTCAAAGGGGAAACTCTGCTGGTCAGTACAGTGACTGCTCACCTGGAACCCAAACAGCTTAAGAGAGACATCTTTTGGAGACAGCAGCATTACCAGTTCCCTGAGTTCAAGCAAACATGGATGTGAAGATGTAGCTTGGCTACCCAGGCATCCCTTAGAGCAAGTCCTGTGCTCCACAGGAAAAAGCATGAATCTGGGTTTGAGTGTGGGACCTCTCTAGCAATGTACTGATTGATCTCTGGGACAAAGGCTTAAGTGAAATTCAGAAAGGAGTGAATAACAGGAAAGACCCCTAGACCTGCTGTTCCATAAAGGGGTGCTTCCTACAGCATCCTTCCCTTCCTTGGTGACTCACAACCTTGGACTATTTGTTATCTGACTTTTATTTAAAAATAGTGATTGCAGCAGCAACTTCAGAGCATGACTCTTCCAAATTCAGCCCCCAGTGTGTATTAGAGCTTGCTCTAGCATAGGGAAAAGCTCCCACCAACCCACTCACATAACAAATACACTTTTCTATAGGAAGCATTGTCAGTTCCAATACTGGAAATGCAAGTTTCTGTCAGGATAATTGCTGCTGCTTCATTGCTCCATTTCAACAAAGGGATAGAAACTGCAGCAAAAAATCAGCTTGCTTAGTGATTCAATGAGATGCACAGAGCAAAACTAATTTGGGGCAGGCATCCCACATAGCAGAGGAGCATTCCTTCAGCAATGATCCCCCAAGCAAGGCCAGGACAGAGGTAGCTACTCCCTCCCACAGCTGCCTGCTGCGGTTTCATGAATGAGGGAACGTGGCCTCTTCCTCCAGCTGCTTCCATGAGAGTGCTGTACTCACAGAAGCTAATGGTTGGTGCAGTGGGAAGGGTATGAAGTGGGAGTTTCAGAGACTCATTCTTGATTCAAGATTAGTCAGCACTTTATTTGATTTAGGAGTACACAAATGAAAAGCAGAGAAGTGGGTAGACTACAAGTGCTTTGTAGGATATAAAAGGATGAAAAAAAGCAAAACTCCAGTAAATTAGTATCTGAAACTAAGGGAAAATATCCATTGTAAATCAGTAGCTAGAGTAAGACAGTTACCTTTGGAATGTTTTACACCAACAGAAAAGAACGAAGTGCTTCTGGTTGCAATTCATGCAATTAGTTCACTCTGTGACAGTTCCAGTTTGAATACTCCTCTGCCTACTGCAAAGAGCACAGAACTCCACAGCCAAAGTCTCATGAATGAGGTGACTGCAAGGTGGCTTCTTCTGTGCTGAAGTTGCAGCAGTATATGAAATGAGAAGGAAACGGGTGAAAAAATAGCAACAGAATGGAAGCAAGAGCACTAGAAAAGCTTCCATATGGGACAGGCTTGCAAACCACCTGGATCAGAAGGATGTAGGCCACCACAGGTTGTACATATCCAGTTCTACATGGTCCTTGGAAGGGTAACCATTGCTCAGCCAGGAACACATGACAGCTGATACCAGCTGGCTGCACAATAAATTCCTGTCTTTCAGCTCAGTTTAGTTAAAAATCAAAGTCCCCCCCCTAAGCAAAAATGTCTGTTCATGTGACACTAAATATTTTGGGTTAACAAAGTATCTTACAATTTCCTTTCCTCTGCTCTCTCCTGCGTGAACTGTAAATTCTATCAATGCTTTATTTAGTGACTAGATGGGCAGCCTTACCTGAAGCACTTTTGAAATCCCTGGAATGTACAACCCAGCCCCCTTTTCAAGATTTTGAAAAACATTTCCAGTTGTAAACCTAACACTACTGTAATATACGCAGTTCAGTCTTCTCAAACGTGTGACATCTCACAAACGATTTCATGAATTTTCAATAAAGTGTCAATATTTTATTGAGTTCACTCAACACCTCTGAGGATTCACGTGGAATACAAAAAAAAAAAAAGTATCCCATTCTCTTTTATTTCATCTTCAACAAAAGTACAGTAAGGTTTCTGGTGTCTTGTTACAGCATTCTCATTTGTTTTCATGTAGACAATTTTTGGTACAAACACAAGTCAAAACAAAAGTTCACTGTAGGAAATCACTGAGGTAAGAAATGTCTCTTTCTAATAGCATTGTCATTGTTGTACTACACAAGGCATTCGACATTCGTGGTTTGTTTTTCCTACAATCAAAAAAAACACCAAAACAAAACAAAACAAAAAGGACGACAAATGTTTAATCCATAGTTTTATTTCACCAGGAAGGTTTATACAGTTCTGCATGAAGGTCATTGTATGCACAGCCTGAAGTACAAAGCTCCCTTTGAAAACTCCAGCACAAAGACACTGCATATTGACAACATTAAACAACAATGTGGGTGGTGCAGGGCAAAAAAAAAAAAAGAAAAAAGGATTAAAACAAAACAGCGTTCTTCCTATTGGAAAAGCAGAATAAAACAAGGCACTTTCAGTAAATAAGTGAAGAACAGAAACAAGCTGTATCAAAGATTCCACAGAGCTGACCCAGAGCACTGTAACAAAATTCTGCAGTAATGAACAAGTAAAATACAAAAAGGCACTACACAATCCTCTCCCTGCAACTCCCCTTTCTCAACCAATTAGCCAACTGAGCTTGGCACAATGGAGTCTTAATTATAAAGTGCATCTCCTGTCTTAATATATTTTGAAAAAATAGGCTATAGAACATGAGGCAATATCCCCATGTGTACAAGACATTGAAACAAAAATACATTGCAACTAGAGTCAATCTAGTTATGAACTGTGCAGGAAAAAATATGGCTTCTTTACAAGTCTTTCAGTCATCTCCACATCATCTGGAATATTTTCAAACAAACATGAACGTATTAGTGAGATGGCAAGAGGTAGTGTTCCAAGTAAAAGGCAAACTCACCGATTTCATTGTTACATGGCCGTACAGCAAAGGTATCCCAGGTTTCAAAAGCAGCATTACCCAACAAAAAGTATTACAGCACGGTATCTTGGGATGAAAATACACAGTGTTTTGGGGGTCTCATATTAGCTCCTTCAGCAAAAATGACCAGTTTTTAAAAATGTCCAACTATAGTTCCGTTTCATAAGCACTTTTCTCTTGGTACTGTAAGTTTTCCTATTGCGTTGCATTAAAATTTCCAGAGAAGTATTCTTCAGCTTTAGCATATAAAACCAACACATTTGATAGTCTTATTAAGAATCCGTTTTTACTTCAACAAGCATTACTTCATGGCTACAAGATTCTGGAAACACAAATACCAAACAGATGAACGCATCAAGCGTGTCACATCAGTGGCAACACACAACACGCTAGTTCTTTGTGTTTGGTGATTTAAGGTGAAGTTTTCATCACTCTGCTAGCAAAGTCAGACAAACTGAGTGCGTGCACTATCTAAACTTTAGCTGATTTTAGCCCTTATTAGACTTTAATATATTAAATATATAAAGGCCAGATAAAAACTGAAATGAAAGCAGCACTGGGTATATTTCTTACATTAACTTGTAAAGATTTATGTAAACATTCAACATGTGCATCCTCGCTCTTTGCTGTAAATTCTTCGCAGGTACTCTATGCCCCTAGCCACAGAGTGTCTCAAACATGAGTCTTTCGCAGGTTAGTAGCAGCTGCTACTGATCTATTCTTCCTCTTCAGCAGTATATGCTACTTCAGCGACTTCAATTTCTGGTACAGAAGCTTCAGCCAAAGAGCCACCCCAGCAGGCCTCATGGCTTTCTTTATCTGAGCTGCAACAACAGATCAATAAGCTCTGTCAAATAGGAACTAGTATGATTCAACATAGTCATTTACACTTGCAATCCACAGAACATTTACAAAGCTTGTTCAACTTATCATTTACTACAGATCTAAAATTATGTATCCTAAGGGCCTTTATGAAACATGGGATAACTACAATAAAAACAGGTGCCATAAAGTGCTGAATTCCTCTGCTGTTCAGAATTTATGCCACATAAAACATTTAAAAGAATACTTTAGAGCCCTCTTAAATGTAAGTAAAATAATAGTATTTACCAGCTGTCCTCACCCAGGGTACCCTGGTCTGCTTCTACTGCAGAAGACTCCACCTCACCACTGCACTCACTTTCTTCTCCTGACATCTGACGAGTCATTTTTCCTAAAGATAAATCCCTACAACAAATAAGAACAGAATACCACCAATCTGTACAGCACACATTCATCAGTGAAGAGCTATTTGATTCATTTTAAACTCTGCAGTTTCTGAGAACCTATCAGTCTCCTTCCTACGTGCTGAATTTCTTTAATGGCCAGAGAGATGCAGGGCCTGGGCGGGATAGCTATTCAAACAGTTTATTTGCTGCAGCTGCTTATTCCTAAACTAAATTAAATCCTCTGGTTGCATCATCATTTGGTAACTTTAGAAAACTTCAGTCCCAAAGGAGTGATTATGACTTTAGGTAAAAAATTGCAAGCAGATGATCTAAGCCACACGCATAATCCCCCTGCTGTTTAGGCAAGATATCAAAACATAGTCAGAAGGAAGACAGGCAGGATGATAAAAAGATCTCTTCAACAGCTTCTCAAGTCTCTTGTAATTTGAGAGTCACGTATTAAGTTTCAGAGTTATATACTTTCCCATTAATCGTAGAGAGACAGGTAGTAATTTTTTCTTAACGGCAACGTGAGCTGGCACTCTGGCTATCCTGGCTACAAATGGGAATGTGGTCATGGAATATTACCAGAAAACTTCTTTCCGAAGTATTGCCCTGTGTGAAAAACATCTGCCAATTAGGCATTGAAAGTTGCCACTTGAATCAGAAAGAAAAGCTTGCAAACAATTTTGAGTTGAAAGAGATACTGTTACATTTCACCCTCTTTTTCAATCACTTTAATTGTTATTGGTTCTTTAGTTTTAACACATACGTTTTAAAGCAGTACCTCAGTGGTATTCTCGAACATGATTATTTGCCTATGTTTTGTTGAAATCAAGCATGATATGTAAAGTCTGATGCCTTTGTCCAACTGTCCTTCCCTCCTACCTCACATACACTTTTGGTACCAGACCTTTAAAGCATCAAGGCAAAAGATGCTCAATTCTTGCTGGGCCATCAGATCAAAATGCTACTTCAACAGGGAGACATGCTGAATTTCTTAAGGTCATGGATTTACTTGGTAACTTTTACAACTAAAAAACAAACACAGGAGTTATTATTTTCCATCTAGACTTCAGATACTACACTGACTGAAACGTCTGGGAAACAGGCAGCATGTGCCCATGTTTAACAAAAAACCTGCAGGGAATTCGCTAAAAAATAAAACTCCCTTTTGCTAGTCGTGCTTTCTTATTTTAGTCACACAGAATTCCCTACCCCAATGTTTTAGCCAAATGTGAGCTATTTAATTTATATTGGGCGTTTCACTGTTTAAGCCAGCAGCAGGCAGAACTTTCACGTCAAACAGGGGAAGCATCTTTCAAATGTAATTATTTGCCTTCAGGATTAAATGACAAACTGAATATGGTATTCAGATCAGAACTTTCAGTAAGCCACACCAATTTCATTTAAATCCTTTCCAAAATGTAGTTTACTTAAACCTTATATCTAGACATGTGATTCATTAGTCAACCTGGATATGCCAGACTCAACAACCCAAGCAGCACTGAAATAACTTGTAAAGGGACCACAGGAATTTACTGCTTCGCTAAGGAAGCCTCTCAGTGGCTGACTCAGCAGGTCTATCAGGACACTGATTAGTCCAATGACATTAACTGCCCTGGGCCTGCTACAAAATTTAGCAGATAGGCACAATAATTTTTTTTTTTTTTTAATAATAAAATCCCACCATGTTTTCCCTTAGATTGAAATGGACAATATATGGCATCACATAAGGCAATTCAGAAGAAAGTTGGAGACATTAATACAGACATGTAATCACTTGATCACTATGCTCTGTCAAAGCTTTGAGTACATGTTGAATTTTATAACTCAAACCAATTTTCCCAGTACCTCATCTCTAGCAGGGCATTTCACACATCCAATACTTTAAAAGCCAAATAGAATCTTTGCCTTATCTCTACGGGACTTAAAGGATTAGGAAACATAATCCCACTTTAGAGATAAAAGGATCGGACAACACTTTCATAGAATGGTTCTATCTCAGTCATTTGCACTAAACAACAGCCTGTTAGCCAGCAAAGAAGAAAAGAGCCCAGTGAAAACATTGCTGTGCGTGGCAATGTGCAGAAAATTGTTTTCAAGAATAAACGTAAAGCTGGTGCTTGTGACTATCTACAGAAAATGCCTCCATGAAAAGATGTTCTAAAACCCCATAAAATTTCTACATACCTCATTCTTCTTTCAATAGTATCTATGTGAAGTTGCTTCTCACTTAACAGTTTCTTCAGTGATTCAACCTCCCTTTGTTTTTCGAGCAGTTCTTTTTGTAGACGATAATTTGTTTCCTCCAGAGTTTCACAGAAAGCCTAAAAGAAAAATTCAAGAACATCTTCTATTTAACTTCAACAGACTGCCTTTATTGATTTTTTTTTTTAAATACCAGCTTGCAACAGAACTGTAGCTGCTTTTCTTTGTATTACTATAAAGAGCTATATAAACTTCTGAAGTTCTTTCCTTAATAAGAAAATGCTGCTTTTCTTTAACCAATGAATTTGTTATGGTAAACTGCAATGCAAACACTTTATCGCATCATTTGTCTCACAAGACAAACTTCACAAAGAGGTTTCTCACCTTTAACACACAGTCTCTAATTTTGAACCTTTTTGCCTATATGGAACATCAGCTGAACTCCCTAATTCCTTTTCCCCTCACATAAGCTTCACTTTCCCACATCATGGAAGTCAATTTCAAAGTATCCAGTCATTCCCAAGATGCTAGGGGTAGTTGAATAAAGCAAATAACAGTTCTTCCCTTAACTAGGATAAAGACCAGGTTGTACAGTTTTGTACCACAGAGCAGTTACAAAATAAAACAATCATGAGAGGCAGGAGACCCATGCAAACCATTTTGAATAAGTTCCAGTGAAATGCTAACAACACTAACAACTCAACCATGGTAAGCATGTTGTGTTACTCTACTGAGCATGACACAGAATCATAGAATGGTAGGGTTCTATATATAGCACACTGGTGAATTTAGCAATGAGTAATCTCAAATTTCAACGTGAAGAGCCAACACATAATGCAGCATCCACTGAATGCAGGAAGTGACAAAAGCGTTGGCAAAGAGCCTGCTGATCTATTACTGGAAAGAGCAAGTCTACCAGTAGTAATATGCAATTCCAATTTAATAATTTACATGTTCTCACTAAATAAGAAACCCACACAGGAGGCTTTTTTGGCTTAACATTACATGCAACTAACCACTAATTCACAAAGTCCACTGAATATAAACATTTCATATGAGCTGAGTTAAGAACAGTGCTGTCAGACATTGTTTCCTTACAGTTTTAAAACGGGCTACAAACCTGAAGAAGATATTATTTGTTGTAATTGAAGCAGACATATCAACTTCTTTAAAGCGTTGTTTTATTTTTTTCATAGAGTTTTAATTTATTTTATTGACCCAGAGAGCAAATTTATCTTGGTTGACAGACACCGAAGACCAGTTCAGCCACAGCTTTATTCACATCTACTAGGGCTGAGAATGTGGCATACAATTCCTTCTTCACAGAGCATGTTTGGTCACTGCTCTAGCAATCATTTCAGTTAGGCAGTCACCTTCTTTTATCAAAGCCAATTAAGTGAAGTCTAGCGTGTTTTATAAATATCAGGGTAGCTGGTGCCCTATCTGAAAAGTGTCCATTATTTCCTTAAGAACACAACTGAGTTATATTATTTCTTCCTTTAGATTTATGCAATTGCAAGATTTCCCTATTCACTGAATAACTGAAATATTCCACAGCTGTTTTGAACTGAAAAAAAAGCCTTTTGAAAGAACTCCTCTCTAGCTACAATCTGTGTATCAGCTGCCCAAGGAAAGGAAGTCACTCTTTGCAACTAAGAAAACATCAGTATACTCTGAAGGATGCTGTAACGGCAGAACACTGAACCAAAGCTCAGAAAGACCTATCAGAGAACTGTGTGCAATGAGATATCTTGCTCCTTGAAGAGCAGGACACCTGGAGCCTGGTACAATTTTAATAGTCGCGTGGGACCAATTTCCTCTGTAAGTTCTGAAAGAGCAACAGAACGAAGAGAGCTTCACTTCCCTCTTCAGTGCATCATGAAACATTGACCAGGAAAGCATTGGGGAAACAATTACCAAGGACGTGACAAAAAGATTGTTTCAGTGAATATTTTGCCTACATTTCTGTGATGAAATTTCTAATAAGGCCTGGTAAATTGCTAATGGGGGAGGTACCTGTACTCGTCCCTATAAATACATTTTGGCAAGTCCTTCTTGAACTGGAATAACGGAATGGACACAAAACAAATAGAAGATATCCATATTTTCCATTATCAGAAAAAAAGTAACAGAAGAGTTGGGTTATTTTGTAATGCTTTTTATGACAACATTAAAATGAAACAAACTGGTTTTGAGACACCTTTAAAAATGAATTCCAGGAATAAGTATGTGAAGTTGTTCTGTACTTAGGCAGAGTATTAAAAAAAAAGTGAGGGATGGATATGGATGCTCTCTGATATACAGGAGTTCAGAATCCTAACAGACAAGAGCAGGGCCATGGACCAGGACCATCAGCTGAGAAGACTTTAATATTTTCAGAAATTCGCTTGGAAGAAAGAATCCATAGCATTGCAATGAAAAGCAGTCCAGGAGAGCTAGTTGATAGTCAAGGACTACCACCTTCAAGTTCAATAAAGGTCCAGCTCAAAGAGTAGAAAGGAGGCCCGTATGGATAACCAAGGAACTCCTAACTGAACTCAGACGTAAAAAAATAAGTGTACTACTGGTGGAAGCATGGAGAGATGACTCAGGAGGAGCACAGGGCTGCTGTCTGATCTTACAGGGATGGGGTAACGAAAGTGGAGACAAATCTAGAGCTGAATCTGGCAAAGCATGTGAAAGAAAACAAGAAAGGATTCTGCAAGTACATAAACTAAAGGAAGACTAGGAAAACCATGGACCTGTTGCTAATGGAGCTGGGAATGCGTGACAAATCACACCAAAAAGGTTAAGGTACTTGATGCCATCTTTGCCTGTTGACTGGTAAGATCAGCCTTCAGGAATTCCAGATCTCTGCAACCAGATGGAAAGCTAAGGAAGGGCAAGACAAACTTACCCTCAGTGGAGGAGAGCCAGGTCAGAGAGACATACATAAGTCCATGGGCCCTGACAGGTTTCACCTATGGCTGCTGAGGGAGCTGGCTGATCTCCAGCTTGCTTTCCACCAGGATCCTGGATCATAGAATCATAAAATCATTTTGGCTGGAAAAGACCAACCACTAACTTAACAGGGCCAAGATCATAACTAAATCATATTCCTCAGCATCTCATCAATGTGTCTTTTGAATACCTCCAGGGATGGTGACTCCACCACCACCCTGGGCAGCTTGTGCCAATGTTTAACAACCTTCTCAGTGAAAAAGTTCTTCCTAATCTCCAAGTCAAAACCTCCTCTGGCACAACTTGAGGCCATTTCCTCTTGTCCTATCACTTGTTACTTGGCAGAAGAGAAAAACCTCCACCTCGCTACAATCTCCTTTCAGGTAAATGCAGAGAGTGAGTATATCTTCTCTCTGCCTCCACTTCTCCAGGATGAACATCACCAGCTCCCTCAGCCACTCCTCCTAAAACCAGTTCTCTTGATTCAACTACCTCATGATACATATCATCATCAACTATCATAATCAAAGATAAGTAAAAGACCTGAACATCCTTCATGTGAGGACGAAAGAGCTGTGACTCTTCAATCTAGAAAAGAGAAGGGTTGGTGTGATCTTATGGGTATAACACCAATTAATGGGTATAAATACCAGATGGGAGGGAATGAAGGAGCCAGACTTCTCAGTGGTGCTCACTGACAGAACATGAAACAACAGGCACAAATTCAAAACCAGGAAATTTTAAATGTGATGCTGCACACATAATTCCACTTTTTTTTACTGTGATAGTTATCAAACACTGAGAGGTTGTGAAGTCTTCTGTGTTGAGTATTCAAAATCTGATGGGACATGGTGCTGAGCAACCTGCAGTAGCTAACCTTGCTTGAGCAGGAGGGTTGGACTTGAGATCAAGAGGTCTCTTCCAAACTCAACCCCTTTGTAGTGAGGTGAGGTATCCCTTAGAGACCAGAATTTTGACACCTGTCTCTAACAACTTTACAGAAACGGTTAAGACAAAACTTCACCAGCACAGCTATCAAAATAGTTTGCCTAAACTTCTATGGTGGAAGAATAACCCTGAGACTTCACCACAGTGTGCATTATCAAAATGTCAATGATGAAGGCACATTTCTTAATTATATGAATAAATAATTCCTGTTTTTTTATGAACTTGTGAACTTCAATAGCCATGATATGAAGTGATTGTACAGAAATCAAATATGAGCTCATAACACCAAAAACATAACACATCTTTTGGATGTACAAAGTAATGTAACAATAGTCAAGGTACTCCCACTTACATGCAAATCAAACTGGTAAATACAAATTTAACCAAGGAGTATCAGTAAACATACACAATTTCTACAGTATTAATGACCTATGTGCGATTCCAAAACAGTTATTCCATAAAGCAAGAAAATTAAGGCCACTTGTTCTAGACATACTTGATACAGCTCTTCATGAAGTGAAATCCACTTCTTATAATGGTGTATGCTGCAGCCTATTTCATTTGTTCAAGAAGCTCATATGCATGTTGAAAGGCTGCTGTTTTACAATGGTACTTGACACTACTTTGTTATCTGCAAGAACACTGGTTTTGGTGGTCAGAATTAATCCTTCCATTATGCTTCATAGCAAGAAACAATTTACTGCAAGACCTGTAGTCTAAGGTGTATGCATTGCAACAACATATTGAATGTGAACCTACAGAAACTTTCCTTATATTCAGTAGTTGCCTTAAAACAACAAATTTCATCCACTGGTCATAAAAGGTAAAGAGGATGAGATTATCCTTGGGACAGGGATGAAGTACAGCAGTCAAAGATTTGCAGCGTGCACCAGAGTTTTAAAAAGATATCAATTTTATTTATTTTCTTTCACAAACACTGCAAAGTGTTTCATTCCATACAGTTCAGCAGATTTTATAGTATCTCTTTATACACTTACCCTGCTCTCTTCTAGACTGTCAAAAGGACCCGGAGGATCATCCAGACAAAGAAATTCTCTCACTGCAAGACTTTAACAAATAAAAGAGAGTGAGTTACTTGAGTACAAAAAGCAACATCACTTAAATGTAATCACATAAGGACAATATTTCTTTAAGAGACACAAACATCTATATTCAAATTTACTCTCAAGTGTTCAAAACAATGTTAACAAACTAAGCCTCAGTTATATGTGTTAACCAGGCACTGTATTTAAAATGCTACTTAAGAAGTTGCACAAGTATAGTTAAGAATTTTCAACCAGAGAATAAGTCAATGTAGAATACCATTTTTCAAATCTTCACAGAATTTATTGCTACAAATGACAAGCAAGTTTATCATTTTATTATTGAAGAGGCTTGAAAAATTCTCCTGTTCAAAAAGAAGTATTAAAAGATGGATGAAAAAGCATGCTGCTAAAATCCATACGCAGATCCCATCAGGAAATACCAGTGGAACTAGGCATGAATAGTGAAACCTACTTGTGTTCCTGTTTTGCTAAGGTCATAATCCATTGACATACACACAGTACATGATTTTTATATGCATAGTATGTATTTATAAGAATAATAAGTTATAGAAGAAATCTGAAGTGACAGGGTTAATGTGTCATGGACATACTACATAGCCATCTCTTTTAAAGACATAATGCATTCAACTTAAAACTGTGTAAAATTGTGTAATTTATCATCCACCTTTGTGCACTGTTTTGCAAAGGCCAGAGAAGGTAGTACACGTAATCCTTGTGGTTTACTATAGAGTATTTTAAGCATCTTCCTCATTCTAAGTTTAGATTACTTTTCACAGAACTTTTCCAACATCTCCAAACATGTCCCTTCAGCCACCCTCCTGAGACTTCTCTGCTGTTGTTTTGTTCTTCTATAAATAACTACCAATCAGAATGCTGTATTTACAATTAATTAACAAGTAGTAACTTACAATTCTGTGCTTGCACTACTTCAAAATCTTTAAGTCATCTCTTATTGCAGTGAATGCACAAAAATGGAGGACATGAATCCAAATGAATTCTCCATCTCTTCCTCCCACCTAAGTCCCGTGGTAAACTAAGGGCAAAAGGAAAGAATTTTCTGCCCTCTGCTCATTCTCTGCATTTGAGGTAGATACAAAGTGGACACACATGAAAGGTAACATTCACCCAGCTACTAATCTAATCAAACAGCTTCAGGTTTGGAAAGCAAAATGAGGAATTTCTTCATCAAACATTTATTATAGATTATATCATCATCATTTTAGTTTTAGAAAGGCTCTGAAGAACATTTATCTAAAATACATTGAACCTTTATTTTGTTGTTGGATTTTTGTAAGCTTGCTTTCAAGTGCTTATTTCATATGTGAAAATACAGGTTCGCTTTTTTGGCCAATAGTTGGGTGAGAATTCTTGTCTTCACATCCAGTTTTACCTCATCAGCTGTTACACTAGCCTGAAGAAATTTCAATCATCATCATTCCTTTCCCCACTTTGTGACAAATGTGATAAAACCTTCCTTTTTCAAACTCTCTCCCCTGACTTTACATTAATCAACCTATGACCTGTGCAAGTCATAGTCTAAACCTGTGCTATTAAAACAGCTTCAAGTGTGTACTGAAGTAAATAAAAAAATCTGCTACTTAGATCAAGATTGCTATTCCCATTAGCACAAACATTGACAGATGGTAACAACTCATTAGTTAAATGATTAGAAAGCATAACCTTAAATGAAAAGTTACTCAGGCATATAAAGCTCATTTTCAAGAAGAACTGGGTTTTTTTTTTTCCACCCCATATAGTTAAATCTCATCCAAGTGACTCTTTTCTAACATGACACTCAAGTCCTTTAATTGACGAATTGTTATTTTCATAAAGATGCTGAAGTAACTCACACACGCCTAATGCATAAGTATTCATTATGTGGAGACAATTCTGCTAACCATTTTTATTCAATACCTTCATCCTTATTCACATAGTTCAGTTCAAACATATTTTGAAAGTATTTAATTTCTACATTCTGCTGTTAATTTCATTGTGCTGTTAAAGGGTAATATTAAAATGGCATAACATGCAGTAATGCTTGTGAGCAAAACAGGAAATATCCAGAAAAATACATGTCCAAAAAGATCCAGTCTACTTGTATCGTCTACTTATATCAGGTCAAGCCTTTTGTTTTGTTTTCTCTACAGTTGCTAGCAGCAAGCTGTCTTTTTGTACGGTTTACAAAACTTCTTAATATCAAAAGCTTTAGATTCATTTAATGTAAGAATGTCAAGAAATTTAAAGCCACATGTCACTGAAAACATTAAACACTGAAAACACTTGATGGCACAAACAGCTTGCTAACAGCCTAGCTTTACTTTGAGGGCCTGCTCAGTCCCTGCTCTCCTTTCCATGTGTTACACTTCTTCCTTTACCACATAGCAGAAAATTCTACCTTTGCACTATCACAGAAGTGCTCTACATGGTGTAACAGAGATTGCTGTATGCGGCTTCTTTCTTTGTCCCTATGCTAGCTGACATCCTTCTCAAGACAGGCAGCAATGTCAGTGTGTACCAGCATTAAGAGGGGCTGCAAGGGGCAGTGCTGCACATGGGATCCCTGGCAAGACTTGACAGCTAAACAAGTTTCTCCCTTTTAAACTCCTCCTTATATAGTGTGGAGGCAGAGGAGAGATGCATCATCTGTATAAAGCCAGATGATGCTTTTGTTTTGCAAGTTAAACATTTCCTACTTGGTGAGTTATACGAAATTTTCTTGAACACATTAAACTCTGCAGATGCATTTGATCTTTCACTGAATTCTCAATACAAGTCAAAACATGAGAAGAAGTCTATAAAATGAAGACTCTAAATTTAGTCATCTACATACCAGCCTATATTCTATCTTTACTTTGTAAATCTGGTTTTATTAAAAAACAAGCAGACCAAACTAGGTCTCCTATAACCCCGAAGGGCGAATTTCCCACTGTTAATATGTCTCAGTGATAATACAGTGCATAAAGAGAAATGAAAGAGACTCCTCTGCAAAGAAAAAAAGGCTCATTTGGTGTTGGTGCAACCCAAGCAGTTTGACTATCTGTGAACCTGTTAAAGGAAATGGTAAGCTTTTAAGGAGGGTCAGATGCTCACCACTACTCACGTAAGGTATAAATATTGATTTCCATTAATAACTACTAATATTCTCTGAAATAAACCAGACTGACTCAATCTCCCAAGTTCCTCACTCCTTGAACAATCCAGACCTTCCATAGATCCAAACATTAGAATGTAAGCCATGCTGACAGGTCACAAAGTTTTTTAATAAACTTATTTTCATGCAGAGCTTTACATAGCTGAGATGTGAGTTTTCCTCAAAATCACGTGGCAGGTGACTATCTGTCCATTAACCAAAATACAACACTTGATACAAACATTTAATACAAATTACAAACATTTGAATCTCCTTCTGAATCTGATGAGCAGCTTGGAAGTGTATGTTTTGGGTTTTTTTTGCCTTAAATTATGGCAAACATGATTTTGTCGAACGTGAACCATCATTAAGACACAAAATGCTAGATGAAATGTCTAACTAGTTGCAAAATGATGTGTAAAGCCTTCAAATTGAGACTAACAGTCCATTCAGCTCAGTGCTGTCTCCAGCAGCAGAACACAAGTGACGTTAGAGCATAATGGGTTTTTTTTTTGCACATCTATTGCATAATTTAATCATCAGGAAGTTCTTAAACTTCTCAGCTACATATTTCATCCATATAATCATGTTTAATAGCCACTGACAAAGAAACTCACAAGTCAATCTTAATTTCTTTTTGAAGCTGTTTAAGCTTTCAGTGTCTGACATCTCACAACAAAGCTCAGCAACCAAGTATGACACACTGAGAGATGACTATGAATCATCCAAAGTATTAACATTCTTTACTCACCTTCCCTATCCCCTTGATGATTTCATATGTCCTGTTTAGCCAACCCTTTTCCAAACCAGCAGACTAAAAAGAACAGAACCTTTCTAGCAGGGAAGTTTGTCTGTAGCTTTATCTGTTCTTGCTTGCTTTTTCTGAACTTCTAGCAGGCCTTCTTTTGAAACTGAATGCTGTGTTTTGCATGGAACTACATAGAAGTGTGATTCACATTTCTACTGCAGAAATTTTTTTTTTTTCCCAGTTCATCATCAATTTTTACGCAACTTTGACTTGCTGAATATTGAACCCATTCAGAAAACTGTATCAATACCAGTATTTATTTTCCAATTATAAAAACAATTTTGACACTGTATGCATGTACTTACTGTCATTTGGTACTTCATGACACGAAAATCAGTATTAGTCACTCCATGCCTCAGGATTCTTCTGCAACACCTCATGTTGTTAATTTTCCTAGATAATTTTCAGATATTTTGCATACCAGTGTCCCTAACAGTGTGATCCAGCATTCCATGTGTAATACTTCTAAATTTCCATCAATCTTTTTCCCTTTGCCTTTCCATCATTTTATGTGAGCTCACTCGTAACTACTTGTTAGACATACTTCCCTCTGCAAAAGACAGTACTGTTCTTCCAGCTACCATTTTTATTTACCTGCTTACCACACTGGGCTTTTTATTACAAGTGCTACCAAAAGTCAGACTTGCTTACTAATGTTTAGTTTCCAGGCTGAACAGTCAAAAGATTTATAAAAATGTGCCACTTACTAAAAAGTAAAGTAGGTACAAGTATCCTACAGTCTCACACCACAGATAAACAATTTTTCCTTTTAGTTTCTTTAAAAATCTTGAGGGAATGCTGTAAGGACCATTCCTTACTCCTTGCTTTTAATGAAGTTTCAGATGAAGACAGTTCCTCAGACTCATTCATCAAAAAATCTTTGGTACAGCAACCTCAGAACTTTTTTTATTTCTGGTATTGGAAAAGGTTTTTAGAACCAACTGCTCTGCCTAGCAACTTGCTTACTAAAAGTCTCTTTCAGCCTACATGAAAATGATTTTACATTTAATTTACATTAATTACATATAAAAAAGAGTATGTTCTACTTATTTTCCAGCTTTAAAGCAATTTCAGTAATTTCTTTTTCACATCAAGTGGAAAAGAGACTTAGCATTTTGTTGCTTGAACACAGTTTTTAGACTCTTTTAAAAAGCCTTTTTTGATTAGTGGTTTACATTTACTTACGTAAAGCAATCTATAAAGGTACCAGTATTACTGTCATGTCACATAATTTAAAATCCTTTAGCATAATACACAATTTAAGAACTAATTGCATGACAGTGTTGGCACTTTCCATTCTGGAAGTCTGACATTTAATCTCAATGTAAACTAAAAATATATCCATTCTGCACACAGAAGTAATGTTTTAGGAGTAAACAAAGCCTCAGTCCAGCATTTCAAATATTACATCTTTTAGTCGGTCGTTAACCACGTACAATTCACCACACTGCAATTCCTCTTTTTTGCCTAGGTTACGATGGAATTAATTTAACAGAATCATAGAATGTTAGGGTTGGAAGGGACCTTTAGAGATCATCTAGTCCAAGTCTCCTGCAGAAGCAGCTCCACCTAGATCAGGTTGCACAGGAACATGTCCAGGCGGGTCTTGAAGACCTCCAAGGAAGGAGACTCCACAACCTCCCTGGGCAGCCTGTGCCANCTCCCTCCAGCACTTCACTGTCCCTCTTGAGCTGAGGAGTCCAGAACTGGACACAGGACTCCACTACACTAAATAATTCACACAATGATCAAACGCACCAGAACACTAATGAAATTTCTTACTATGTTGCTCAGTAATACACGGCTAAAGTCTAGGAGCCTATATGAGGAGTTTGGATAGAAAAACAAGAGGTAAATCCACAAGCAAAGTTTAACGACCTACCAGTTAGCAATATCTTTGTGTGCTACGAGGTTTTGGAGGAATGCTTGTAGTCCCAACTGTCGATCTTCTAAGAAGTCAGGATTATAGTTATCCTTGAACCAGCGTTTTGGTGGAAGAGCCAACCGAAAACCCGGAAACATGTCTTTTAGCTGAAGAAGAAATCAAAGCCAGAGAAAAACAATAAAAAAAAGTCTGGATGCAATACCCAAGTTTGACACAGAAGTACAGTATCTTTTTATTTTCTGTTAAGTTTGAAACACAAGGTAAGACTCAACCACGAATACAGTCCAAATTATTGCATAAGTTGGGGACAAAGTTCTGTCACTTGCTATATTGCTTTATGCAACTGAATCATCTCTCAGATTCATCATATAAAAATAAGAATGAAAAACTTTGCTGTTGTTTAGTGTCTCCGAGTCTGCTATTTAATGCCTTTGAGTCAGTAAATATAATAAAATTTATGCAAGTAAAAAGTTTCAGATGAGTAAGCATTTCAGTGGTCTTCTAAAGTACTCAGAGACAGTAATAGTCTAATATTTATACAGTAAGTACTATATAAATAAAATATATAAAAGTCTATTACGGGTCTACAACTCTGCATTTTATCCTTTTTGTGAGGGGCTAGTAGTGAATTACACCACATGCATGAGATACTTTCCAGTATCTCCTTGTACATCAAGAATATTAAAATTTCCATACACTGTCTGGGGCTCAAATCCTTGGACTAACACGTAGAACTGTATTTTTGAGTTAAATAGTAATATGGTACAGTCAATGTCAGAAATACCTTGAATTTTTCTTTGAATTCAGGAATGAAACATACAAGTGAATGGAAGCATAAAATGACATAACGGACCTGTCCAAGGATGTCAATTAATTATTTCTCTATTATGCATGAAGATCAAAAAAACATTAACACTTTCATTAAAAACAAGTTTTAGATGGCTTTTCTTAGAAGGGATGATTGACGAAGAAACAGTCTCCGTGAGGATTTTCCACGAAGAAAAAGCAAAGTGATTTTACAAAATCTCATGTTTTTCCAGCTGCCACAGGAACAGTTCAATCTTTTTCTGAAAACAGAATCAAGCCAAGGTCTGTCAGGGATGTACTGCACACACATATTTGCATGAACGTTCCAGTGACAGGGATTCCAGAACCTGCCTTGAAAACAGTTTGGCACTCAATATTTACACAACTTCCATGGATGTCTTGATCCTTCCACAGCAAAATTTTAGCCTTTTGACAATAAGCTAATGGGTAGCTCTTTCAGCAGGTTAAATTTTTAAAAAGTTAAACGAATATTGTATTTAAACTACAACTTCTCTACATAGTTTAAAGGAAGAACCACATTAGTGGATCACCCTTACTAATATAAGCACCACTCCCAACACAAGAAGCATGCTTTTCTAACACCTCAAGTAGCATATATTGATGGTAACTACTAGCTTCTTATTTATAGAATTCATTTCATTATTTATGTTTTCTTCTTATCTTACTGAATATCACCTTGATATTTGACTCTCTGTAATTTTATCTTCAGTCCTCCAAAGTTTCTTCATCTCTTACCAAGTTATCATTAGTTCCATATATAAAAGTATCCTCCGTACACCATATTCTCTCTTAATTAATACTGAATAGAACTAAACAGAGAAAAAAAACCCAAAATGAGTTCCTGTGTTAGCTCTAGGGAGGACCACAACTAATTACTGCTGGGAAAGCTTTTCAACCACAGAGACTTCTGCTTAATGGTAATTTCACTTGTCTGGTTATGTAGATCATGTAATTTATTCCTAAGAATATGCCTACTCATAGATTACTCCTTTTGTGGATGAAGAGAGTATGAGAAAGCTAGCTGCTGTCAGCAGACTAATTTTCATCAGCACAGTCCTGGGGCATTCTTTCTTGAACATGCCTCAGACACAGCAAAAAAACTGTGGGCCAGACAAGTTACACTGGCTGCGACTGCTTACTTGGATTCAGCATCTTTTCTAGATGTCTCTCCACTACATCATCACATGACAGATTATGCATATCACATAAGGCACAGTCTGAGGGAGAAATGGTTAACTTCTTGATTCTTAAGACTGGCAATTTCATTATTCATATCACACAGTAACAAAATTTACAAATTTGCTGCTTCTTTCATTTATCTGAGCCACATTCATTCATCTAGGCCTGATTTTATCTACATATCCCCATTGGGACACTGCTCCTATTCTCAAATTTTCTCTATTTTTTGCCACTGCTGAAGTGCAACTCTCAGTTCAGTTTGCACTTGCAAGTAAGTATATGCCTGACACATACAAAACATACTGCTCTTTTGTCTTTATCTGCTCTTCTTGAAAACCCATTCCCTCTCTGTTAATACCTCAAACTGATTCACATCACAGACATAGTAATTGATTATTCAATTCTGTTTAATGCCAGGTTCCTAATACCGTTTCAGCGAATGAATAACGTGCTACAAACCTCAAGAAAGATGGCAGGGAGAAGGATTTAAGACAGAGTATTTTTCTTGTTAATATA
Source organism: Urocolius indicus (assembly GCA_013401255.1). Lineage (NCBI taxonomy): Eukaryota > Metazoa > Chordata > Aves > Coliiformes > Coliidae > Urocolius > Urocolius indicus. The sequence goes on along the minus strand of WBNH01000394.1, from coordinate 59,171 downwards.
GGTTTTCCAGGAGATGGGGTACGAAAAAAAATCCCAAAAGCATATATGCATGAAACTTCATGTCTGTATTTGTCAAGACAGAAGAAAGAATTCCCAGTGCTGCACCATGCCTTTTGAACCACTCATGCACACATATAATCACTTGCTCTTGAGTTCATAAGACATTTTCATAATACAAACTACCAGCTTCAGGAACTGAAACATACCATAGTTCTGAAACTTCTAGAGAGTAACAGAAGAGTAACATCATGAAAGTTTATATGTATACTGATAGATGAAAAAGCTTCAGTCAGTGACATAAGGGAAAAATAGAGCTCTTCCTTTTAAACAAAAATCCTAATACCTATAAATCATGCTAGAAGCCAAACATTTTTGGCAAAGATTTAACTGCAAAGACTTAAGATCTTCACTTGTAAAATGATCTACTCTAAAAAGAATACCTGTGGAATTTTAACTTTTGAAACTACGGATAATCACACTAGAAGTCAACGCATGTGAACCAGTTCTTGATGTTTATCTGACATAGCTGACCAACAAATATATACATTTGTACAACTTGACATACTAAACTTGAGCTGAAATTCCCAGAACACCATCATTTCAAAAGAGGTCATTTTTTTGCCCATACACAGGCATTCCTTAATTTAGGATAAAGTGAATAAAAATAAATGTCTTCAGAAAGAAGTCTTTAAACTAAGTCAAATTCAACAATTTGTGGTAGTTTTAGACTGCAAGATAAAGCCTAAAAGATAGCCAAGTAAGGGAAACCAAGAACCCAGAGAAATGTGTAAGTTCAAGTCCATAGTTGAAATTTCATCAGAATTAAGTTTTTAACTGATTAGGCACATTGATCCAAGGAGAAGAGGTGTATATAAAAAATCCTTTACTATTGGTCAAAAAAGAACAGTGTAGAAGTTACAATCTTGAACACAAAGAATGTAATTGCAGAAAATGTATCAAACTTCCCATGAAATAATATTCTTAGGAGCGGACAGTAGGACAAACAGAAGTGTAATTCTGTTTTTCTACTTTTGTGCTACTACAGAAATAATGCTACGTGGAATATCTAAACACTATTTACCAACTAAGAAAAGCTGTGCTATTTAAAAAAACATATTTTTAATTTCAAGTGTTCTAAAAGTATTAAGTTGCTGCCTGAGGTGTCTTTGTTTTCAGCTTTGAAGATACTGAAAACTATAGATCAATCAACATTCAAAGAACTTATGTTCATAAAATGTCAGTTTTATCATGAATAAAACCAGTTTGTTGCACTGAAAAGGACTCAGTAATTACCAGATCATTCCTGCAAGAAAAATACAGGCTCCTACTTCTATTTCCATGCAGGGAATAGAACTATTAGTTAATTTCCTTTATCACATAGATTAAGAATAAATATAAACAGCTAACAGCTTCAGATGAAAAAAATATCTTCTTTACATCAGATACAGTTATTTCATATCTCTCAAAAAATGAGGAAACGTGGTTTTCATTAATATGTGTTTTATGTGCAGTAAAAAGGCAAGAAAAGAAAAACAGTGACAAAAATGTGAGACAAAGAAAATGAAACATGAAAGAAATTGATGCCAGTTAGCTGAAAAGTTACCAGTGTATAATTCTCACCTTGTCATTAAGCCTGGAGAAGTCGGTGTACCGTCTGAAAACAACCCAACTTTCTTCTGGACTTCTTTTTACCAGTATTTTATATACCTGTGTGGAAAAATAGGAATCTCAGAAAAGTGTGCAGAATTTCATGCTGCATTGGCTGCAAGGCTGAAATTATCCTTTATTTCTTCATGTAACAGGACTCATGCATAAAAAAATCTGATTTTTTTTTTTTTTTACAAAAGCCCATATAATTATCAGTACAAACAGCAGCAAATAATTTCTGAATTTAAGGAAGGAGTTTCTGTAACTTGGAAATACTTTTAACCGTTTTCTGTCTGTAAGAAGTGTTTGTGAAAGTGCATCCAGATTTCTCCCTCAGGAGAAAAAAAAAAAGTCTCAGCTATTAAAGAGGTAAGTGATGTATGTTATATTGATCTATTTTAACCTTTGCCCAACTATAGTTTTGCTTACTAATCCTTGAGGCCAATCTCATTGAAAGATGACTGTAACAATCAGGTACTGAGTGTTATATTGTTTTAAAACCTCTCATCTGGCTTGCTTCACAAAGAAAAGTGATGCAGGATAAAAATAACATCCTCCTTCAGTTCCATTTGTCCTGAACGTTAGGTTTTGTCTTTCCAGGCACAATACAGCCACGTCTCGAGATAACTGCATCAGAACAATTACAGTAGCATGTAGAACAGAAGAAATGGATCCTTTGAATCAGATTTTGCAAGTCAACAGGACCATTCAGCAGTACCATTCTCCTATTGAAAAGCAAATGCATAAATAAATAAAACAAAAAAACTTTAAACAGTTACCTTTTAGGAGGATGATACTCAAATGTCTGAACATGATTAATAACACAGAATTGCAACTAGAAAATATTAAACAGTGTCTAGGAAAGAAGGCTTCTCTTGTCCCAGTCTTACTTTCTCCAGTGTAAGGAAAAAGAGTCTACGGAATTGTAGTGGGTTAGCTTTCCCAGTCTAGGTGTTCTCTAGTTTTAAAAAACATCCAAGGAAGAAAAAGATATTTTTGCAATCATGATGAACAACCTCTTATAGACCATTAACCAAGTTCTACCTAAAACATTTTTGAATGTTACATCATACAATCTTTTCCAGCATTTCTTATTTTCACAGCGGGTTGTCTTAGCTAATAAATTGTATTTTTTTTCTTGCAGTCCCCAAATACGACAACCCGAGTACTAGCCAGTTTCTGTACACCCGAGAGATTGTCTCTAGCATTTTTGTATTCTATAATATATATTTAATTGCAGACAGTTACACAAACTGTGGATAATTTTGGTGCAAATTAAAAGCACTTTTTTCAACACGTACTTCTCACGTACTTTTTAAATACAGACTTTTACTTTCAAGCAGCATCATCTCTGGAAGTCATGGACTGTGACAGAGGCAGTATTTCAGCCATTAACAAGAAGCTTTGAGTTTTTACAATTCAAGCTGCAAGACAACATGCCCGCAAAGCCACCTTTAAAAAGCAATTGTCTGGCATTTCCTGTATAAACGTTTGTCCAAATGCTTTAGCTGTCCTGTCATAGCAAAATATACTTTTATTTTATGAAAGATTCACAAAGCAGAACTGACATATAGAACTGTGAAGACTCTTTGCTAGTACACAGTAAAACATAACAGGAAGGTTGCCGCCTGCTTGTGTATTTACTTCCTAATTAGTACTCAATTATATGCTTTTATTCTACTAAGAGTTCTGCAAAGGCATGGCTTTCAAATGCACACTTGAAAAAAAATCCAGTTAGTCTGACCTCCCTTGTGAATAGCTCTCAAGTAAATATTTGACAATTTAAAAGTTTTCACAAATTATGGTTAATTTACTTATATTAAGTAGCAGGATCAGCTCATGATTACTGGTCCAAAAATTTGAAACAAACATGTTTGTTTTTTCTTGACAAAGATGAAAAAAAGCATTGTGGAGGTTTTTGTGGTTGTTTTTTTTGTTTTGTGTGGGTTTTTTTTGTGTGTGTTTAAGATGTGTAATTAATAAACAAGGAAAACTAGGGTAATACAAACCCAAATTGTCAGTTCCTTCACAAAAGGTCTTGGGAAAAACTACAAGTGAATGCACACATTGATATAATTCCAGTCAATCCTGAATTGTCTTATCCCATAAATTCAAATATTAAATGAAAATATGCCAATATTAAGTAACAATCTCTTAGTCGTCATCATCTCATCATCATTTCTAGTTTGTTTTTAAAAAGGCACTAAATCGAACAATCCAGGGCTGCTAACTCATTCGAGACCAAATGCTTACAAACAGAAATGTTTTTTAGCTTAGTTTTCTTTTCTCCCATTAAGTTCAGCAGCCATGTAATCAAACATGCACTGACATTTAACTCTTGAAGTTAGTACATCACCCAGCGTAAGGAAAACGGATTCATAGTTTTGGAAATTACGAGATGCCAACAAACAGCAAAAAAATTAAAAAAGCTATTGAGGGTCCTCTGTTTTACAGGTGATTTCAGTGTAATTTCCACTGTTGTCTTCTCATTGAATTTGCACTGCAGAAGCAACATTTCTAGGACTAATTACTTGATAGTTTTAATGCACAAAAGCAAGTTTGTTTACAGTTGTGTGTTGAAAATAAAGGTAATTATGTGCTTTCAGAAACAAATACAGCAACAGCAGTGAACTCAGAAAGGGTAAAAATGCATTCAAACATTCTAACAATGAAGAAAGTTTCACTTGTACTGTTAACCTGTTCTCCATAAAATAAGAAGTTGTCATTGTAACTGCAGTTAAAGAACATCTTACAGGCACGCTGGAATATGCCTTAGGATATTTTTCAGACTAAATCATGTCAATATAACAACACTAATAATTGTTTTAGTTTTGATGTTCTATTGAAAAGGAATCTTTTTAGCTACATGTAAAAAAAAAAGTCTCCTCTCATGCTATCATGCATGAAGATGTTAGAAACTGGAAAACTTAGCACAAGACACTCCATCCTTCTCAAAGAAGTGAAAAACAATATTATTTAGTTATCTGTAAAAACAACTGAATGATTTTCTTAGTATTTCAATTATCATAAAGGCATTACACACTTTTCTAATCTAGAAGAAAATAGGAGAAAAAAAACTGGTTTACTTCCTCCTCCTTACCTACTTGTGATTACTAATTAGTAACAACTAACCTCCATCACTGCTACAGGCACTGATAAATTCTCTCAAAAAAATGTTTGAGTCATACCCACAAAAACAAATGCTCAGGCCTGTTAATATATTTATGGCACATAAAAAAAAATTGCATCTGATACCATACATTTTGAGAAAAATCAATACAAATTAGTTAAGCTGGCGCTGTGTCCAGAGACGCTGCATATGTAACATCTCTGAAAATGTCTGGTTTCAAAAGAGGTATTTCTTTACTAGAAACTAAACGTGCAATACAAGAGGCTGAAAATGAAGTGTTTGCACTTTAATGAAAATATATGTTACTATCAACTGTAAGAAGGTAAATATCAGAGTGTCTTACCGTTCATTTCAAATAAAAGACTATATTTTAATTAAGATGTTTAACTATCCAGAACTTCTACAAGTTCAATTTGCAGGGAATTCCTGACTTTTCCAGCAGAAATTGATACCTCAAATAGAATGAATTTGTCCCATTCCATGTACACATCTACAGGAAAGATAGCTTCTGAATCTCAATTTTCCCCTCCATATAATGGGAAAGATATTTTCCTGTCAGATGGCAGTACTTCAAAGCTAAATTGGTATTTGTAAAGCACTTAATGTCTAAACTGCAGGATTAATTTCTGAAATAAAAGAGAAGGTACTGTTAATTGTTATCTTGTCATTACAGGATGAAATATACTGTCCTCAAAACTTACAGTGAATTTTGCCCTTTCCTCCATCACCTCATAACCCAGTATAGTAGGCGTGGACGGTCGATCTTCCCAGTTCCTGGAATCTGTATTCTGCTCTATTTCTTCTACAGGCTGAGTACAGTATTCTACGGATGTATCCATACCTGTAAATTTAGTCCTAACAAGTGGGCTACTACACACAGATGATGTCGAATCAATCTGGTCTGGCACGCTCATCTTTTTAAAACTACTAATTGCAGAGTCCTCCAGGAGTCCTTTTGAGGAACTGGAACTCGTTGAGATGCTCCCAAAAGAGGAACTTCTTTGGTTTCTGTTTGTAAAGCTGGATGATGAACTTCCAATAGGAATAGGAACAGGAACATATGGTGTTGCCATCCTTCATGAAAAAAAAATTCTCAGTTTTTGGTTCGAGAGTTTAAGGTTTATTCACTGTGTAAGCCATGTATGTTTTCTCTTCTTTTAAGAACAATACCTGCAGTGAAGGACAGAAAATATTGCTGTAATTAAGTGAAGGCAACAAAAAAATACTGCTTTGGAAGAATCTGTGCCAGCGCTGAGATGGCACATAGCAGTACTGATGCTTACACAACTTTGCAAGGAATTTGGCTTAATACAGAATGGTGCTTTTAAATTTTATCTCTACAATATGATGGACAGCTTTATAGGAGTTCTCTATCTTTCACAGCTATTAGAATTAAAGTTACAGAAAGTTAAAGTATGATTACAAAAGATAAATTTTTGTCCTTTGTGATTTAAGTGCTATTTTAATTAGGTTAGTGATTATTAGGCATCTAGGGAGCTGAATTACTTTTAGTGACTGTTTATTATAAAGAGTACAAAAGCTTTTCTCAGAATTGCTTCTGTTAAGGTATCTGGAGCAGACTACCTGAGCCAGACAGGTGAAAAACGTTTGTATATATTAATCACTGAAGTAAAATGGATCTGTTTTCAAGAAGAAATATATTTGCAAAACACTTCAGTTGCATGTAATGCTGCAGACATTTGTAACAATGTTAACAGGGCACATTTTCTTTAGCTTGAATTGGAGCAATTAAGTTTTACAAGCCTGCACATCAAAAGCAGCGTTGTAATAGCTGCTAGTTTTCCATTCCAGCAACTTAAAATAGAAAAAATAAGTCCAGGGAAAAAAGATTAACATATTTGATAGAATCATAGAATGGTAGGGTTGGAAGGGACCTTTAGAGATCATCTACTCCAACCCCCCTGTAGAAGCAGATCAAACTAGATCAGGTGGCATAGGAATATGTCCAGGTGGGTCCTGAAGACCTCCAAGGAAGGAGACTCCACAATCCCTCTGGGCAGCCTGTGTCAGGGCTCCCTCACCCTCACAATAAAATAGCTTTTTCTTACACTTAAATGGAACTTTTTGTGTTCCAGCTTCATCCCATTACCCCTTGTCCTGTTGCTAGCTACCATAGAAAACATGGATGCCCCAACCTCCTGACACCTACCAATTAGATACTGGTAAATATTAATAAGATCCTTCCTCATTCTCCACTTCTCTAGACTAAATAGCCCCAGCTCCTGCAGACTTTCCTCATAAGAAAGATGTTACAGTCCCCTCATCATCTCTGTGGCCCTGCTCTAGACTCTCTCCAGCAGTTCCCTGTCCCTCTTGAGCTGAGGAGCCCAGAACTGGATTTTTTTTAAGAAAACCACTTAAAGCCAAATTCATCTTTTGTGCACAAGTGTGTGTGCTCCTAAAAAAAAAGCAAAAGCAAATTAAGTCAATATCGAACTGACAAAAAAGCACAATCTCCTCATTTTAACAAAGTATCTAAAGAAGAGCTCTTACAAGATGCCAATTAGAAGCCAACTCATTGGATTAACAGGATTTGAATCACCACCCATTTCATGTGCCAATCAACAATGAGGCTGCAAAGTGGCTATGAAATGGGAAATGATCAACCTGATTCACTTCACATGTAAAATGAATCAAACCTACTGCAGCAGAAACCAAATGAATTTCCTAATTGCCAGGGTGAAGCAATACTTTCATTCTCTTGCTCTAAATAAGTTTCAGACAGCATGAATAAGGAAATAAATACAAAATGAACCACCATCAACAAGAATGACTGAAAAATGCTCTTGAAAGAACTCCTTGAGAGAAGGGACAAAAAAAAAAAAAGACAAACTTCCCTCATCCTTTCAGCTATACAGGGAAACCTTCACATATTCTGACTCATATGTCAGAAAGCTCAGGGAACTTCACTAGGAAGAACAATTTCAAACTGGCAGTGACTCCTTGGGAGCACCAGTGCTTCACTCTGGGATGAGACTGGACACTCCACAGCACCCGAAGGAGTAGAAATGTCAGTACTGTAAACCACTGATGATTGACTTTGGTGGTCAGGCACAGAATTTGAACTACCCAGCAGCTTCTGTTCCAGCACAGTCTGTGCTTGTTTGTGTAATTGAGCTCCACCTGTCAGACAGCTGAGCTGCTTCAGCTTCACATAGTTTGAATGAAGCAAGTCGCACCCATCCTGGAGACAAGTCATTCTCTTGGAGCTAGACCAACATCTAAATTCCTTTTTCCACCCATATCTCCATAAACGAATCTGTTTCTGCCTCAAACAATTAACTTAGCAATCTTTTTTTAGACCTAGAATATAGACCTAGAAATACCAAGACATACCAAGCACTCTCTGGTAGATTTTTTTCCCCAGCAATACTATAACCGGTATAAAACACTTAACAAGGTAACTGTGTTTTCACTTGCCATTTCAGCGACTTTTTTGTGGTACCAGCATAAGGAATTGAGAGCATCCCCTCAAAGAATTCTGCAGCCAGCTATGTTCCTGGGAGGTGTGGGATTAAATCCCTATGAAGAACCCAGTCAAGTCCAGGTTTGCAACAAATGGAAGGATCTGTAAATAAATAAATAAAAAATTATCTTCAGCTGCGTGACTTTATGAATCTCAACTAGGAAAGGAAAATAAGTCCACGTCTCACGGAATCTGGTGAAGTGCAAAGAATTCTGAGATGAAAAGAAGCCTGTGCTTTTCAGCCCTTTTTAGACAATAAAACCAAAACACAAACCATGTCAATGTTTTCACCAGTCACAACACTTGTCAACAGTGTCTCTTCTAGAGCTTCTTTTAAATAAAGTGAAATGCCAGTCAAGAACTTACAGACTACTTTACTACTCTTAAATGCACAAGCATTACTGAAAGGCTGCTCCCATACTGGCAAGCCACACAGCTCAACACACCCCGGCAGTGTAAAGCACTTGCTGTTAAGAATCTAACATCTCCAACATCCACTCTACATGCTTCAGCAGCTTTTATGTCACGCTAGCTGTAATATGGTACCATTGACCGAATGCTTATTGGCAGCTGGTTGGATTGCATTAGGTCTGTTCCCAGATTACATTTTCTGTTTCTTTTGTACTCTGCAATACCATCTCAAATTGTGTGCCAATGTCCAATATATGGTGATGATCAGAGAATTTGCTTCTAAAGGACATTCTTGACTCAACCTGACACAGTAAACATACCCATCGATACATAAAAAGCGTTGATGCTACTAGTGTCTCAGCCAGATTACTTTGAAGAGTAAGAACATAGTATTCTTTGAGTAACAGAAATCTTAGGTGAAGTGAGCAAAGGGTGTAACATGTCATTTAACTTTTTTTCCCAAGAAAACAAAGAACTCCCAAAAATATTACATTAGAACTTGCCAGACTCATAGAGGCACATATATATGTATGTAAATCCATCTTACAACTGTACAAGTATCACAATGGCCAAATATCTGAAACATTGACATGCCATGAATCACAACAGAGTTTAAAACTGGATTAATTTGCACTTTATGAAGTCTACACATCAGAAAAAGAATGCAATGCTCAAGTGAGGGTCACAACCTTTGGATTCAAGCCTCTTCTATGAATATATTCATGCAATAAAAAGAAGTAAAAATAATTTATAATAAAGACAAACCATGCTGCTCCTTGCTTACACATTGGTGCAGTGAGAAGAAGATTCAGGTGCACAGCCTGCTACTATGCAAGCTTTCATCGCGGATTGGTCTCACATGTCACTGTACCACACTAACTTTCAGAACAAACAGATTGCTCCCAACACCCAAGACATAAGCCACTGACCGCACTCTCTTGCCGAGGTATTTATTTACTTTATGTTTTGTACGAAATTTGTTTCCTGTTCAGAATGTGTACTTGGTTTAGTTTGTTTTCCAACTATAAGTTAAGAATGAAACAAAAATAAGAGAACATATGCTGGAGGCACTGAACTGCTAGATCTGAAATAGGACAGGAGGGAGTCCCAGGAACCCTACCGTCACATGACACAAACCAGCATGACACCAGCTTACCCTACTGGGTGTTTACAAGAGCCACCTCCCTCTTCGTGGGTGAAGCAAATAGGCTGTAATAGAACCACTTAAAAAGGGTTTGCCTCCAGCTTGCGGCTCTCACAATTCCAAACCCTTTTAAGCTAATGGTTTGCGCGTTCAATGAGAAACACAGAGTAAACCACGAAATTCAAGGATAATAGATCAGAAACAAAACAATCCTTACTTAACAGTTCTAATTGCATTTATAAGACTTTTAGCTACGCAACGCTATTTGTGAACTGGTTACATTATGTCTTTGCTTGGACAACACTGGCTGGCCTACGCTGTTTAGAATTTATGGGCTTACGTGGGATGGCAACTGAAGAACTAGGGGAGTTTTTAAAGAGACAACTTGATGAACTAGGTCTTCATCGAGTTTTCAAAACCAAACAGTTCTGTGCCGACTTCAAGTTACTTAACAACACCTGTTTAACGACCTTAACATCTGGGCCTATTTATCACAGCTGGCACGTTCGCACGAGCACGCGGGTAACTCCTGCCCCAAGGTAGCTTCCTCCCCAGGTCCCACCCTGGCACGCGCTCACGTTGCCCAACTCCGCCGCTGACTCAATGGCTCTGAAACGGGAGGAAACCGAACCAAACGCGTCGATACCGTTCCGGGGGCTGCCGGCGAGCGGCACGGCGCCGAGGCGGAGGGAAAGCCGCCTGCGGCCGGTCCCGCCGCGTTACATAACGCACGGCCCGGAAACCCCTGCGAGGCTCCGCAGCCCGGCGGCTCTTGCACCGGCGCCGCCTGACGAGCCGCCGCCGCC
>WBNH01000394.1:25386-48347 GCA_013401255.1 Urocolius indicus | reverse complement strand
CGCGGGAAGAGGGCGGAGCCGCGGCCGCGGCCGCACAGGGACCACAACTACCGGCGTGCACCGCTCCGGGAAAGCCTTTGCTTCCCAACAGGCAGCGCGACGCAACCCGCAACGGGAGCCGGCCGCTTTGCACTCTGGGTGCCGTAGTTTTTTTTTGTCGTCGCGGTGCCCGCTGGGACAGGTAGTCCTGCGGGGCGGGGGTGGCTGGGGGGCGCCGGGGAGCCCCGTGGTGGGGGGCGGGCTGTGCCTTCGCAGCGGCTGTCGGCATCCAGGCAGCCGTGCAAGGGGGAGCGGGGAGGGGCGTGCTGAGACTCCCGGCAAGAGCCTGTTCCTTGGCCGGAGTGGGGCGAGAAGTGGCTGGCGGGGAAAGGCGGCGGGGCTTCACCCTCGCGGCTCCAGGACGCGGCAGCTCCGTGCAGCAGGGGCTGCGTGTGTGCGTGGCTGCACGCAGAGCCCGGCGGCAGCACGAGGCGTTTTCTCAAGGCAGCAGCAGGGGAGCGCCCTGCGAAGTTCGGTGGGTAGAAGTCACTGCCGTTGCCGTGGCTGTTGGGCTGGGGAGAAATCGCTGTCATTAGGTAGCGGCGGGAGTAAAAGAGCGTGAGTCTAGTAGCGACCTGGGTATGTAACCAGGAACACGATCTTCTGGGAGAAAATGAACACGGCACAATCGCGGGTAAAAGGTGCAAAGTCTTCTTTATACGTGGTGTGTTCTTCATACATCGCATAAAAACGCGGTATCTAGAATTTGTGAGAAGAAAGCGTGTTGAGTTTTTATCCGGATGTTATGACACTCCTGGTTTGCCTCTTCCCTCCCACCTTTTCATCTTTTATCTGGAAATTGCTTGAGCCCTTTGAGATTTTGAAGGTGTCAGCATCCTGCTAGAACACTGACCGTGTCTGCTACCTGACATCTGTCTTCGGTTCGTGGATCTGGAAGCCATCGGGTGCTTCCAGAAAATATTATTCCTCTTGTTCAAATGCTGTGCAACCGATCTGCTTGTTTGTAATAAACTTGATACTTTCTGCAGGGCAATGGGCACGCAAATAGTTTAGCAAAAGTACACTGGTAAGGTGATCTGATATGTGATTGCAAACAGCAACGTTGGCCTGTTGTGTTGCTCATGTCAATACGTACTGCTCTTGGGGCTGAAGTGTAAGTCTTCTTCTGGAATTACATTCCTAGAGTCTTAGGGAATTTTGTTCTTGGCAGGGTTTTTTGCTTGTTTTTGTTTTCAGTGTCGTATTGCTTAAGCAGTACATCAGAGCTTTTGGAATCAATTTTGAACTTGGTGATTTTTATGGATGTTGGTCTCTGAAGCAATTTCCTCAGTTTCGGCAGGGTAGCTGACATTCATCGTGAGTGATGTTAATAGCCATATACAAATGCTTTTCAAATCTATCTCAGAAGCCGTGGCACAGGAAATTTTTTGGATCTAATTCTCTTTAACTTCCTAATTCTGTTTTAAATATGTAGTACTTTTGAAAGTTGCACTGCCTAACCTGACATACTGAGCATGTAACTGTTACGAACTTCAAACTTTGTCTTGCTCAAGATGAATATGCCCTCTAACATCTAGTGGCAGAGGAGAAAAAAAAAGTCAGAAACAAGAAAATTCTAATATCCAGTTGTTCAGAACACTCTTTTTCTGCAGCAGTTGATGATGTCTGAGCATTAAAATAATTTAGTTCTGTAGTCTATATTTGAGTGCTTTTAACAAAAATAACTACTCACAGCAAAGTCTTCTGCCTACACCGAGCTACTTTTTAAAAACAAATGAAACTTTTTCACCTCTTGAAACATTTGATAGTTAAAAATACATGCTTTTCAATTTGCTAGTCAGCTAACGGCTTGTGACATGACGTTTCTTGTACAGATTAACGTAATTTTTTTTTAGCAGCCCTCCATGCCCGTTCCCCATAGCGAGCTCAATTGTTACTGTGCCACTGTCAGTGAGGCAAGAGTGCTGTCCCAAATCCTTTATCACGCTGAGCAGGTATATGAAGGAGGCATGAGGCTGCATTTCTTTGGTCATTTGGAAATTCCAAGGAAGTCAGTGGCATTTTTGGCTGCTGAGGAACGTGGAGGGTTTAGTGCCTGTATGTCACGAGGCACGATCACTCACAGAATCACAGGAATGACTGTCGCTTCACTGCAGTGGGAGAAACGGCGCAGGATTAAGGTGAATTAAATTTGAGTGTGTGCTTAGTTTTGCTCTTTTATAGTAGTTCTTCCCAGTGTACTCCAGCTGTAGCAATCAGTGAAGCTTTGAGACTGCTTTGCTTCTGCTGCTTGTGTAAGCGGAAAATCTGTGGCTTTCACTGCAGGCTAGCTGAGCCACCCTGTGGCACTGATGCGCATTTCACCTGGACGGAATTGAACGGACAACAAAGCTAGTTACTCTAAATGTCTGTGAGAGTAGAAAGTATTTGCTGGATTGCCCCGGCAAGTATTTTCTATTTCTAGTACAGGCACGATCAAATCTGTCAGGCCATCATAAAGGCATTATCTAATTTAACCTTGTTTAGGGCGTAGGGCTTGCAGAATCAGAAAAGCCTGTTAATGTAAAGGAACTTTATGCAACTTCTATCAACTTCCTAGCACTTTCTCATCTGGGAAGAATAATGCAGGGACTGCTAATTGTGTAACACTAGTGGTCCAGCAGTTCCACCTTCTGTTCTATTAAAAAAAAACCCAACCAAACCAAAACAACCAAACCAAACAATCCTATAGGTGAGAACTCTGGGATAATGTGTTATCGAATTAAATGTAGCTTCTGCTGTTCTGGTTGTGGCATAATGCAATATGTTTTCAACGACCCCACCCGTCTTCAGGATAATGTGAAATGCTGAGGGTAAATTTTCAATCAGGTTATGGGATTTAGGCACTCAAATCTCATTACATTTCAATTGGATGTAGCTACTCAGATTCCACCGTGTTTTTGAAGAATTCAGGCATTCAATCCCATTATGTTTCAATGGGATTTGGGCCTTTCTTTAGGACACTGTGAAATCTTGGAGGATATTTGTTTTATCAGAAAACGGCCAATTTTCTTTCTCAGCTGTAGAGCCTTCAGCATAAAAAATAATGGAGTTTCTCCTAAAGGCAATTCTTTCTGTAATTCCTTCCAGGTGCAAAAGCCACACAACTTGAAAGCAGTACAGCTGGATATTTTGAAAGTAGATATAGGCATTGAAACTGGGATTTTCTGAGTATCAAATCCTGAGTTGTGGTCCCGTAATAATCAAAGCAGTTGCTGTAGTGTCTCCATAGATACTGTACTGGGGGTGGTGGTGTATATTGTATTTAGTACTTCTTATGTCTCTGTGGTGCTACTTCAGCACATGTTCAGAAGAACCTTGGCTCTTAAAAGGCTAAAAAAAATGACCTCTCAATGTACCTGTTGAGAGCTCTTGTCCTTGGGAGATTGTACTACACAATTACAGATAACCATTGGTCAAAAAGGACTGAGGGAAATGTAAGAGATGGGATTTGAACTCTGTTGCTGTCTGTCTCTTTGCAGGTTTGAGTTTCTGTGATTCACTGCTCTGTGGCTGTGTTCAAGCTTCCTTTGAAATCATAATAAGGCATCTTGCTTGTGCAATACAGGCTGCTGAAAGCCTGCACTCTTCCTTCAGAGTCTAAGGACTTCTAGTCTAAGGACTAGACTCTCCCTAAACCAAATTTTTTGTTAGTTCTAGATCTTTATGGTTCCTAGGACTTTATTCTAACTCAGGCATTGAGTTTCACACTCGACCCTTGTCCAAAACACTCACATGTAGATATTGATTTTCTCTTTGTATCCTGGTTACTCTCGAACTGGTAACATCTTTATTATATTCTAATGCCTGCCATAAACTTTACTTGTAATGTAGTTTTACATCTAAATGGTTTCAGGGGAGTGTCCTGAAAATAGGCTTCTTAAGAAACAGACTTAACAGACTTTTTGTGGAATACTAGATTCACAGGAACAGTTCAGCTGCTGGGTATTATTCTGACAATTCACTAAGCCACAAATGGGACATAACAGCTTTCTGCTAGGTTACGCCTGTTGTGCTTCTCTCTTAGGTGGGAGTCCTCAAGCAAGAAAGCAGATGCAGCAGCCTCTAAGGAATTAAGAAATTCCTACCTGCCATAGGTTAGGTCTACTTTGAGTTATAAGGGTTTTTTTTTTCTCTCGGGGATTGCTTCTAGATAGAGAAGCTTTCAGGTGTTATGGCCAGAATTTTCAGATGGATGAGCTATAAGTGTGGATTTTAAAATAATAACAGATACAACGTTCGCTTCTGTCCTGTGGCTGGTATTGAGATCCCTGTCAAATCACATCCTTCCTTCTTCCTTCTCTTTTATCCTCATCATCAGCATTTTCATCCCCTGTCTTAGCTGAGTATGTCCTGCTTTGGCTTGGTGCAAAGCACGTGACACTGTCCCACATGACATCCTTGACTCTAAGTTAGAGACACTTGGCTCTGATGCATAGACCAGTCAGTGGATAAGGAAATGGCTGGATGGTCCCATTCAAAGCGTCAGTGACTCGATGTCTAGGTGGAGACCAGTGACAAGTGGTGTTCCTCAGGGGTTGGCACTGGGACCGGTGCTGTTTAACATCTTTGGTGGTGACACAGACAGTAGGATTGAATGCACCCTCAGCAAGTTTGCTGAGGACACCAAGCTGTGTGGTTCAGTTGAAACACTGAAGGCAAGGAATGCCATCCAGAGAGACCTTGACAGGCTTCAGAGGTGGGCCTGTGCAAACCTCATGAGGTTCAACAAGGCCGAGTGCAAGGTCCTGCGCGTGGGTCAGGACAATTCCATGCACAAATACAGGCTGGGCAGTGAGTGAACTGAGGGCAGCCCTGTGGAGGTGGAGTGGGGGTGTTGGTGGATGAAAAACTGACTATGAGGTATCAGTGTGTGCTTACAGTCCACAAAGCCAACTGTGCCCTGGGCTGAAACAAAAGCAGCATGGTCAGCAGTTTGAGAGAGATGATTCTCCTCTTCTAGTCTGCCTTGGTGAGACCCACCTGTTGCACTGCATCTAGCTCTGAGGTCCCCAACATAAGGACATGGACCTGTTAGACTGAGTCCAGGAGAGGGCCGTGAAGATGATCAGAGAGCTGGAGTTGGCATTTCAACCTGGAGAAGAGAAGGCTCTGGGGTGAGCAGCCTTCCAGTGCCTAAAAGGGGCCAACAAGAAAGCTGGACAGGGGCTTTTCACAACAGCATATAGTGATAGGACAAGGGGTAATGGATCCAAACTGAGAAAGGATAGATTTAGATTAGATGTAAGGAAGAAGTTCTTCACTGTGGTAGTAGTGAGGCACTGGCACAGCTTGTCCAGAGAGGCTGTGAAATGCACCATCACTGGAAGTGTTCAAGGCTGGGTTAGACGGGGCTTTGAGCAACTTGGTCTAGGGGAAGATGGGATTTGAAAGTAGATGATCTTGAAGTTCCTTCCAACCCAAACCATTCTATGTTCTTTAAAACACACAAGTAGTTACCACCAACTGCTAATAATGTTGTTTAATTATGTGGAAGTAGTCTGATAATTGATTGTATTGATGCTTGGGCAAAATTGTCCTAGAAATGGACAACTAAAACTTGCTGATGTCCATTTACCTTTCTGGAAATAAAACCCAAATACATAATTTTGACAATAAGTAGACTCTGATATTCCACTGGGATCCTACTGTCCATGCCTTCATTGCTTGATCTTTACTGGACTTTGCTGCAGCAAAGAAGGCTAAACAGGATGCTGGGCTGCAGAAAAAGAGATATTTGCCAGCAAGTTGAGGCAGATGATCCTTCCCCTCTGCTTAGCACTGGTGACTAACATCTGGACAACTGTGTCCTGTTCTAGGCTCCCCAGTACAAAAGAGAGATGGACATTCTGGAGCAAGTAAAGCATCTGGCCATGATGATTACAGGCTTGGAGCATCTGACAATGAAGAGAAGTTGAGAGAGCTGGGATTGTTCAGCCTGGAGGAGAGAACGTTCAGAGGTTGTAGTAGTTTTGTCTAGGCCAAATTTTGGTAGTGGGGGTGGGATGGGAGGGATGAGGCTACAGGACTGACTTTTTTAAACAGAATGTTGCCAGAAGCTTCCCCTAGAGCTGATAGGGACAGTGCCAGTCAATTCTAAGATGAACCTGCCACTGACCAAGGCCTGGCCAATTAGTGATTGAGGTAATGCCTCTGTGAATAATATATTTGAGAAAGGGAAGAAATTGTTGTGCAGATGCAAAACTGCAGCAGCAGAGGGCAGTGGGAATGTGAGAACATATCCATAGACACCAAGGACAGTGGAGGAGGGAGAGGAGGTGCTTAGGCCCTGAAAGAAAGATGCCCCTGTGACCTGTGGTGAAGACCATGGTGAGGCAGCTGTGCCTCTGCAGTCCATGGAGGCCACCGGGAAGCAGAGACCCACTCATAGCCCATGGAGACCCCACACCAGAGTGGGTGGATGCCTGACGGAGGCTGTGACTCTGGGAAGCTCACTCTGGAGCACGTTCCTGGCAGAACCTGGAAGTCTGTGGGGAGAGAGGAGCACATGCCACAGCAGGTTTGCTGTCAGGTGAGGGACTCAGGCTGGAGCAGTCGATAGCTGAAGGACTTGTTCTCCCAGTGGATAACCCACGTTGGGGCAGGGTGTGAGGAGCTACCCCCATGGGAGGGACCCCACAGTGTAGCAGTGGGAAGTGTGAGGAGGCCTCCCCCTGAGAAGAAGCAGCAGCAAAGTCCATCTGCAATGAACTGACCACAACCCCCATCCCCTGTACTGCTGGTGAGGAAGGGAGTCCTGGGAAGAGGGAGGGATTGGGGGAGGTGTTTTAAGATTCGGTTTTGTTTCACTTTTCCCTACTCCATTCTGATAGTTTATTAATAAACCATTTATCCCCAAGTTGAGTCTGTTTTGCCCATGACACTAACTACTGAGCAATCTCCCTGTCCCTGACTTGAATCACAAACCTCTTGTATTTCTCTCTCCCCTGTCCAGTTTAGTAAGGGGAGTGATATTATGACTTGGTGGGCACCTGGCACCCAGCTGGGGCTAAAACCACCACAAAAATGTCTTGTCCATGTGCAGAAATACCTGATAGAATGGTGCAAAGAAGTTGGAGCCAGGCTTTTCTCTATATTTCCCACTAACGGGACAAGAGTCAGAGGGCACAAACAAAACAGAACAAGAAAGCACGATTTACAGTGAGGGTGATCGACACTGAAAGAGGTTAGTCAGAGAGGTAGTTGCTTGGTGATTCTTAAAATCTGACTGAACACAGCTATGAGCAACCTGCTCTAGATGAATCTCATTTGAAGCAGGGGCTGGGCTAGATGAACTTTAGACATCCCTTGCAACCTCAACCCTGCTGTGATTCAGTGAGCTTAGAGGCCTGCCATCCTGCGGTTGCTGCAGAACAAAAAGATACCAGACACCATTTCTATTTTTGTTTACTTAAAAGCATCTAACAGCATCCACTCTTCAAAAACTGTGGGACCAAAATTTGTTCTTATTTGCTATTGTGTGATGAAATAAAATTCAACTTGTTGCAAGTTGACAGGAAATCTGTGAATGTACTTTCCTATACTTTTTTTTTTTTCTTCCCTGTAATCAATGTCAAAAGAAAAGAACATTGTAAGGAAAACCCAGGGAGTCGAGAACAAAGAATTATTTGTTAATTGAATAGTAGACTACATAGTTTCTTTTCAGTCTAAGTAAAATTATTATGGCAGAGATTTCAAGCATTTTGATTTTTATTGAGGAGTCATATTCCTGTACAATAATGACTTCATTACACGCGTTTGAGACTTCAAGTCTAAAAATGGTTAGTTTGCTCTTACCTAGAAGAAGTGATTTTAAATGGTCTTTGTTTTACGTCATTGAAACAATCACTTTCCTTGTGGAGAACAGATGGCTCTTTCCCAGGAATAACCTTTTGGGCATGATGGTACCCTATGTGGTGACAAAGCTTCTGGACCTTTGATATGACCTTTGTTGAAGGTTCTGGTTTTCCTTCCCAGTGCTCTACAGCTTACCATTTTGTGTGGTACAATGTATTTTGATATTAACCTGTGAGATGTCTCAAAAGTGTTTCTTTCTCTGAGGGGTAAAGAAGAAACTTGATTTTGTTGATATACGAACAGACACACAAATGGGGCAGACTGTTAACTGTTGGGTAGGTTTCTGTGTGACCTTGGACAAATACCTTAAATTTCACTTTACTGTTGATTCTCAGGTTTTACTATAAGCTCCTTAAGCAAGCTAACAAAGTTAGAGTGAATAGAATCTTCTTCTAAATCTGGTAGGCATCGCTATTGCTTGCACAACCCAGTGTTCTGAATTTAAAGTGATCCCGATCTTTCCTACACAACATAGCTCTGTTACAATATGCTCCTTCTGCCCACAGTCACTAATACAGCCCTGTAAAGGGCAGCATCATTAACTGTATTATGTGCACAAAGAATGTGAGTTTCATTGTTTTTAACAATAATACAGAAACCTTTCCATTTATTTCCAAAGTTCAAATAGCAGCAGTGGTTCGAAACAGCTTTGTCTTGGAGAAACATGTGGCACATTGATATGGAAATGAGCACACCCTGTGCTTCAGTAAGTGCCAGAGTGGCGACGTTCAGCACTGCTACACTTAAGTGAGCTTCTGCATTGTGCTCAGCTTGTGTTCAGCTAGCCAAAATTCTTGCAGTGTTTCATTTTCTGTTAGGCTTAGAATTGTATTTCTAACTTTATACTTGACAGCCTCACTCACATGTGATGTTGGATAGAATCATATTCTTACCCTTTTCTTGTGAAGTAGCAACATGTCGTTAGTTATTTTTAGATTAATATTATGCAATGATGTATTTCATTTATGGTAAAATACAGCAGATCCTTTGGAATTTTGGCTATGAAGAAGAAAAAAACCTCTGTCCTTCAGAAGGACTCATCTATTGCTTTCTGTTTACTTAGCCTTTAGTCTTTTTTCTATCTCAACTCCGTCTTGTGAATCCCAATTCAAGAGAATGTTGCACACTGGCATGTTAATTTAGCATCAACATTTGCAGGCTATTCTAGGGCCAGAGGCTACTGTTTAGCAATGATTATTATTGCTATCTTGCAGAGCCCAGAAGTGCTAAACATTTGCAGAAACATAGAAAAACATCATTGTTTTCTGGATATATTTGTAACTTTATATTGAACAGAATGAAACAAGTGATGATAACCAGTATTTCAGGCAGAAGTTGATAACAGAGAACAAAGGTTATCACATGAAGATCAATCATTCATTTTAGGCTTTGACATAGAATTTTTTATTATCAAGCAGTATTTATTGTGATGGATGATTACATGGAGCAAGGACTAAAGAGTCCCTTTAGGAGGGATGACCTCTAGTGGGAATGCCTTAGCCCGTTTTAGCTGCAGGAAGCGTCACTGAAGGAGTGTGCTAGGAAACTCAAATCACAGGTGAGTCCGCTGCACAGTGTGTTCTGCACTAGTTTTGCTAGTGGAGGCATTATCCCAGTGTGTGGAATGCCTATCCCTTCCTCCTTAACTGCCCACATGTCTTATCTCTAAGTGAATATAACAGCGTGGGAGGGAAGCAGAGGGAGAGATTGTTCCAACATACCAGTAGGACACATCCACATCTCACACTCTCACCCAAGACGGGTAAAGAGCTTTCAAGTACCACAGCTTGGAAGTAGTAATAGGTACGTGAAATGTCATTTCATCTAGAAACTTGGACACAACTGATCACTAATATAGTGAAGTATTTCCAAAAAGTCAATAATTGTAAATGAAGGGGAAAATTACATAGTTGCCTGAGTAAATAATGTCTTTTATGTGCTAAGGAGGAAGGCAAACTTTAGGACACCTTTTGAATAAAAAGAGTGCTGTGTCTGGATGTAGTGGAAACAGAGCCATTGCAAGTGTAGGGTGATACAGCAAAAAAACCATAAGAGTAATTACATGAAAGGTAAGCAATATTAGGTGGAGACTTGTCAGAACTGTCTCAAATATTTCTAAGGTAATATAGTATGTGATGGAACAAAGTGAATGTTAAAATAGTCATTTTAATGAGAAATCAATATTGCCTTTCGTCACTAGAGGTTTGAATATTCACATCCCCACAAATGCATACTATCTGCATAATTTAAAAACAAACTTAATTTTGATCATGTTCCTTTCAATGGACTAGATGTTCCTAAATGCTCTCGTATATTAGTCCGACTCTCTTGCTGTTCAATACTAAGGATATGAAATTTTCAACGTGATGGCCTTGGCTTACTAAGTGCCACTGAAAATTGTTTCCATTTTAAAGTAAATATACAGAAGAAAACAAGAGAACCAGTTATAGAATTTGGAGTGTAATTTATTAAGTGAGGTTTTAAAATTCACATTTGGAAAAAAACCCCCAATAATGATAAAAATACATAGTACTATAATAAGTTAAAATTTTCATTTTGCTGACATCCTCTAGCGGATTTCCTTGTATATAAAATATTTTGAAAGGAAATTCTTCCTCCTGTGAAACTATTTTATAGCTAGTATTAAAGACTTCATCAAATGTCTTCTTTGGAAGAAGAAAAATGCATTTGAGGTGGATTCAAGCTATTGCTTTTCTTAAGTTTATGTTCTGGTACGGCTTTGCTGGAAACAAAGCGAGACAAATAGACACAAAAAGAGAAGAGAGCAATACAAGCTGACTTCCACTCTTTATTGCTGATGGTGATTTTTAGCTTCCAAGTTCAAATGATGTAATGACAGACCTTCCCAAGATCCAGCCCAAGATCCAGAAAACATGCATCAGCCACCTTTCGGGTCATGGGTTGACAATGAAATGAAAAGAGTTTCTGTCTTAGTTGACTAGGTCAGATTTCTTTCATACCAAAGAGGAAAAAGGAAGTAAGGAAAAAGCGATAATAAACCACAGCAAGAAGAGAAATAGAAGAAATATTATATGTAGGACCCAAGTCTTACATTATGGATGATGTTGCAGATTATAGAGCAGTGAACAATCATGTGACAAAGGGAATTGGATTTCTCAATTCTGTACCATGTAGTATACAGGATTTTACACCACAAAGCTCAGTGTGTGGATTCTTCTTGCCTGCTATTAAATGGAGTTTCTTTGGTATGAAATGAATTGTGTGCTATAAGTTTAATGGTAGCAATCTGACTTTTGTGCAAGAGAGATGGTTAAGAGGAAGCATAAATAATAGCTTTACCACTTCTTATAGATCATACTGCACATTAGATGATGAAGATATTTCTGTCCTTTGATATCCTGTGTTCTCACAACAGATTATTATACATCAAAGAAATGAGCTCTGAGTCAAAATGATAGTAAAAGTGATGAGCTAGAAAATAATGTAAAGAGCTGGTACCTATGAAATTACTGCAAATGTCTGAAGAAATGGGGTAAAGGAAATTGCTCACAAAGTTGTTCAAATGACTTAAGATTCTGTCTGAAAAATAAATAATCTGAGATATGACTATTAAAAATGAAATGTGGTTAAAAACTGGTCTTCTAAGCACTGTATTCAATGCTGCATTACAAGCCATCTTTTCTTAACCTCCTTCCTTGGTTGAAGTTTTAGAAAGATAGAAGTGGGGGCAAATTGAGGGCAAAAAGATTGTCAGTGTCATAAAGAATCTTTCTTATCCAAGTCATTAGTCCTTTTCCAGCTATGTCAGTAGTGGGTTGAAGTAATTATTGCCAGAAGATTATTCAGTGGTCTATGTGAAATGAATTGATTATTTCATTCTTGTTACTGGTAGATACTGATATCAGAAGAAAAAATCGCTTGGGTTGGTATCACTCAGCTAATACCAGAGATTAAGCAGTGGTTGAGGATTCATTGTGGAGAGAAAGCTGTAGTTAATATGATGGACAATACTTTTAGGAAAGGGTTAAGTGAATGATGTACAGTAGTAGGGAACGATCTGGTCTAGTCTCACTTCAGTGGAGTGTCTTTCTGTACTCACTTTGTGACAAGGCTTCTTTGTTTACCTACATTTAGACATCTAGATTTATGTTTAAGTTGGTTGTCTCCTAGCCCACATGAACATATTTGCAGAGGACTTTAGTTTCTCTGAGATAACCTTTTTGGTATCATTTTTTTGATCACCGTGCACAGGTTTTCTGTGTACAGAAATGTTGAACTCCAGGTTATGCCTTGCTGCAGAAATGGCTCTGTCTTGGTTTTATTCGTGAGTCCAGAGAGGAATTTTGTATAAAAACTATAAGTAAAATGACATTTGGATTAAACTTTTCCTTGGCAGCTATGTTATTAAAAAGCCGAGATGAACAGAAGACAAAATGTTAGGAATTCTAGTATACTTTTCCTGTGAAGAAACAAGAGGAGAGAATGTAACATTTTACTGGTTGTTCAATATTCGAACTGACAACACTAGTGGTGAAACTTACTCTGAAGGCAGAAAGCAGTGTTTCCTGCTATTGAGACCACAGACTTTCCATGTATTCCTGCAGTGTAAACTTGTCTTTGATAGATCTTATTTCTGAGGCCTCAAATTAGTTACTTTGCTCTCTGTTTCAGTTTCTAAGCTATTAAAATGGGGATGGCAGTACTTTCTGTCTCCCTCAAAAAATGGTACTTAAGAATTCAGCGTTGAATTATATGTGAGCAGCAGTGAGTGCGTACTGTATGTGCTAAAAAAGCCCAGGCTAGCACCAAGATCTCTTGAAATGGATGGTACAGACTTAGATCACTATCAACTATCACATTTCTATCATCAAACAGTTATAAGCTGTATATACATTTTTCAGTGGCAGTTTTCAAGCCATCCCTTGCGCTTCCTTTTTGGCTCTAGCCCTATTTATTTATCTATTTTCTTTACCCCAGAGGTAAAAAACAGAGCAAAAGGATTACTCTAAGCTGCACTCTTGCTGATATATTTGGATGCTATGGAAAACTGGAAAACAAATTATTGCCATGTCTTCTTAAAGATCTATGTGTCTGGACCAGATGTTTGCTTTACAGGCAGTTCTGCTAATGAGGAACAGGGTAACTAACCATAACATGATTGATTTCTGGGTGAAGATCCATCTTTGCTGCTAACCCTAGCAGGTGGATGTATTTTCTGTATTGCAGAGAATTTTATATAGCCTGTCCACTAGTAGGACTTCTGAAAGAAAACGTGCTGGCAAAGACCAACGGATCAACACTCTTTCTTAAGGCCCCCCGCTTCCTCCAATTTGTGAAAAGTATCTAGACAAAGGGTGAGTGATTTTCTTTGATTATACTTATTTTACTGCTGCTTTTGCCTTGAATTGTGATTGCTTAGATAAATGCACTGAAAGACTATCTGTTCTTACTTTAGCTTCCAGAAATACCTCTTTATGTTTTTCATTGTGGTACTGTTTTGTAATTTACAACATCAGTCTCATTGTGTGACTCTCTACAGCTATCTCAGCAACCTCTTCAGAAGTAATACAGTGTGAGTACCATTTCTCTTTGCTTTCCAACAGCGATTTTTTTTTTTTTTTTTTTTTTTGGTGCTAACTCGCTATTGTTATGTATTATTTTAGTCAGTATTGTAAAAGAAAAGGATGAAGCATCCCAGTTTTTTGCATGGTCTAAAAAATCTATCATATCTTCTCAGATTTTCCACAAGTATACTTGAGCTTTTCTTTAAACTACATGTCTGAATTCGAAAATCCCCATAAAGGAAAGAAAGATTAAAACAATCTATGAATATAACTTTTAAAAGTTGGAAATAGCACTGACTAATGAAATCTCAGTGTGGGTCCCTGAAAGATAATCTTGTGGTAGGTACTGAATAGAGCCTGCTGTGTGATTTGCTGATGAATCCTGTGAGATTTACTTAAATACAGGATCAACCACACTGAGAGCAGAGCAATAATTCAAGCACTTCTCCTGGGTGACAAAATTGCTGTCTTCCTGTAGCTGTGTTAATGCTGAAAGGTGCAACAAGCTAGCTCATATGTTTTCAATAGGAATTTTTAAAGAAAAGACAATACATTTAAAGCACCCAGCTGTTCTATAAAGGCATAATAAAAATGGGACAGTGTGTAATAAATTACTTATCATTTATTTAAATAAATGTGTTTGTAATGAAAGCTTAGCACTAATTGGATCTAATCACAGGGGGAAAATGTGGCTATTTTCCAAGACATTCAGATCCTATTGATAGCTCTTCTACTTCAACACTTTCTAGATTTGTCTCACATGCAGTGTGTCCACTCTTCTTCAAAATTACCTTTTCCCTAAAGACTGGAAACTACATCTCCCATTATGAACTATAAGTCCTTATATAGGCGAAAATTTGAATCTGACTAACCAGTCTCCACAGACAGAGCAAATTTTTTCTTTTTGCAACAAAAAATGTGTGGCTATAATAACTGTTAGCAAAGCACATTGCTCTCCTTAATCTCTTTGTCCATATTCTTAGCTTAGTTTTACTTTTTATATTCAACAGAAGTTTTGAGATTTTGGAGGATTTTTTTGCTGCCTGTCGTGGTCAAAATTTATCCCCGTTTAGCTGCATATGCTGTCTGCTGGCTTGGGGACATAGTTTAAAACTCATCTGTACTTGGCTGCATTCTCTATCATCTTAATTGACTGTGCTTCCAATTAAGTATCATCTGAAAAATTGTCCATTTCTCTTTTTGCCTACATTATTTCCTGTTTCTTTACTAATCTCTAAACACTGAAGAAAACAAAAATTAACCTGATCTTTAGATAGGCTAACACCCCAAAAAGAGAAGAGACATTGTTAAATAAATGAGACCATGTTAGTTCTGACAAAACTTTTTTGTTCCTGTGTAACTTACTTCAATATGTTTGAGTCCATTACATTATTTCTGTTGGAAAATATTAAAAATACATAGTTTAATGCTGAGTAAAGACATTGATACATACATACTTTTGCATTTAATCCAATTCAATGCTGTCTACTTTTTTTCCTCCATGCAAATAGAGAATGCTTTCTAGGGCAGTGACAGTAAAAACTTAGCTCTAGTCAAATACATGAAAATTGACTGATTTCCTTTTTAATACTCTTTTAGCGATTTCTTTAGATAATTCACGTTGTCCGCAGACTGAAAAGACTTCTCCCCTCACATATTCCCTGCAATGAATTGAGACATCTGTGCTTCTTAGTACTGACAAAATAACACCCTGTCAAATATTTGATAGTGGAAGGGTGATGAATTGATCACTCAGATGACTGACCAAGTCATAGTCTCAAGATTTCAAAGTAAAGGCAAAAATACTGCTTTTGTTAATGCATTCTCTTACCTTACGATGCAGAGAAGTCAAGTGAGGTGAAGTTGGTCTTTTTAGGAGATAAAGTTGCCCAAAGGCACTTGTAATTACATTTCTACCATAAACTTGGTTCATAGAGTCATAGAATTGTTGGAAGGGACGTTTAGAGATTATCTAGTCCAAAGCCCCCTACAGAAGCATATCAGCCTAGATCAGGTCACATTGGAACATGTCCAGGTGGGTCTTGAAGACCTCCAAGGAAAAAAAACTCCACATCTTCCCTGGGCAGCCTGTGCCAGTGCTGCATCACCCTCACACGTTTAACTTTTTTGCCTCGATCTGAATAAACACGTTATATCATTGTCAGAAAAGGGATTCATTTCCTGCAGAGCTAGTCTTCCCAGGTAATGCTTCTTTTCTTTACTGATACTTTTCTCTTTCTAAGTTTTGAGTCAGGGTTCTTTGGGGCCCAGTTATGTCTCAAGTTTTATGATCAATACTACTTTATAAAAAGTTTGTAATATAAAGCGTTAGGAAGGCTCATGTGATCTCATGGAGTCCCACCGGTTGTCTAAGGACTGAAGTTGCTGCTCTTGTAGTACATTTTACTTTCCCCCTTTGCTATTCAAGGGTCTGTGGCTGGCCATTCAAACCACTGACAAAGGAGTGGAGCACTGAGTGTTGTATTCCTTTTACTTCTAATGTAATTAGGTTATGCACATGCAGTCACTCATTCATTGTCTGTCTCCTGTGCATGGGAACACCAACTGGGTTTCCATCTTTCACTCTGTGCACCTTGCTAATCACTTGGCAGTATGCATACACAGAAATTTGTGTAGGATGAGCCTGATTTTGCTCTAACATTCATATTTGCACCCATTTCAAGGTCCTTTTATGTTGCCAGAGCAGTGTAAACAGGTAGTAGTGGTGTGTACCTGAGAATTACACCCTATTTAAACATGAAAGGCTCAGTTCTGTCACTCTGACTCAAAGTACTACTAGATTCAGTTGATCTGTTTGTATAGCAAAGTGCCATATATATGAGAAAGGGGGGCAGAATCAGACTGCTTGTACTTAAGCAGTGATTATATGTCATTATTCCTCTTCTGTGATCTAGAGCTGCATTGACAAAATTGGCTGAAGAGCCTGGGAGTAACTCTAGTGGGATGTTGGCATACCTTAATGGTTTACGTAATGTGAGCTGAGTGTTATCTGCTTTTATTGGTAGCAGGCAAACAGGAGGCAATTTGGCCAAAATTCTATTATATTTTCAAGAACGTTCTCTAGAGAAGAAAACACATCTTTGAAATGTGTTTGTTTTGAAGCACTTGCCTCCACAGAGCTCATATGAACTCTAAGAACTGAATAGTAAAGATCTAAGAGGAACCTCTGTGTGTAAGACTCTATACTTATGCATGCTGGGAAAATATAGTTCATAATTCTAAATATTGAATGATGGCAATTACTAGGGGCATTTGAAGAGTGAGACACTGAGGAGTGTTGTCGTTATTATATTAGTTATGGGTAATAGCTGCTGACTTTGGAACAATGATGTGAAAATTGTACCACTTCAGAAGCTCAATTTGGAAGCCGAGAGATTCATGCAAGGTGACATATCAGTACTGATGTAGGAAATATCTTGGAGGCAGATAACTGCTGCTTCATGCATAAGTAGGCAGGATCCCAATATTTTTCCTATGCAAATCAATGTCAAAATTCAGGTTAACCTGATTAGGATCATCTCCTTGCAGAGATGGATTGTCTGTTGCCATATCACTGAGAAGAGTTATAATTACATTTTAGATGGAGAAAAGTTATGAATTACATCATTTACATAATATGTTGAATCTGGCTGCCCTAGGAAAGTTCTTAATATCCGTTATTGTCTGTACAGAAGAATTCTCATTCAGAGAAACAAATGAGGAAGGTGCTTTTGCATGAATTTAAGAAGGTATTTCAGGTTGGTATGCATGACACCACGCATTTGTGCTGATCCTGCAATGTGCATTTCTCATAGACATTATTTCAAATTCGCACGTACATTTGGTGAAAGTATATTGAACATTTCAGCAAACTGCTCACTCATCTTTGGTAGTTTGCCTAAAACAGTGTGATCTCCATAGCTAATGATGCTTAAGGTTTTTTGTTGCATCTCATCCTTCATCTACATGGGGTCACCTTTGCCATTTTTGAAGAAAGACTCCTGCAAAAGAAAGGTGTTCAGGAGGCATTGGCAGAGACCTGCAATATGTCTCGGAGAGGAAGGAAGATTCCTTCTAATCTGTGCCACAAGTAATAAAATGTGGCCAGGCACATCATTCTTCTCTGAAAAAGTTCAAATAAACTGTAAGGGAGATATTATGAACGCATCCAGCAAGTAAAAATCCTGATGCTCTCATTCATTCCGGAGGAGACAGTAAAGAATTTGTGTTGTGCATATTTATCATTTTTGGTTGTCAGGAGCATTGCTTTCTGTCATCCCTTAAAAAGATTTTTGGGTAAACTCCTCACATCTTCCAGAGAAGATGTATATTACACTGGAAAAAGAGTTCTTTTGCCATCATAATATAAACTGTATTTTAGAATGGAATTAACCATATTTGCTAAGGACTGTTTTTAACATCTGGGTATCTAGATTAGGAGTGTTGCCACTGTAAACAGAATTTTCATATGGGAAAATGTTATAAACATGGAATTACTTTGGCTATGTAATGACTTACTGAATATAATAAAGCATATCAGTCTCAGGATTTGCATAAGCTTGGTTAGGAAAAAAAAATATATGTTACAGTGAGATTGGTTTAAGAAGATGTTTTGCTCAAATAGAGGAACATTTAATGTTCTTGGCAAATGTGTAAATTCAAAGTTAGTTCCCTCAATTTGTCTCTGTGTGTTACCTCCTTTCCCCTCTCCAAACAGTGAGGCTCTGGTTTCTGGAATACATCTGGTGTCATCACCAACATTAGTCCTTAGCTGATAAATCCAAACATTAATGCAAATTTTTGGCAATTGAAAATGATAGAAGAATGCTCTTTCAAAGTAATTTCTTGGCTCTTGTGTTCCAGTGCTACTTTTTACTTTTGTACAACCTGTTTTTCTTTAAATGGTCTCACAGAAAAATACATGTGCTGCTGTTTAGATTATTGCTTACATTATTTTAGGATTAAAAATCATTTTGGTGTGCTGTGGTGTGTTACTGAATATTTACAGTGATATGCATCCTTGATTCATAGGGTGAGAAGCAATTTAAAAAGAATGGTTTTTTAAACATAAAAGTAAGAAGCAGCAGAAAACTACACAAATTTTGAATATTGTTATGTCTTGGATATAGCCCCATTCTGTCATCAGTAAGGCTCGTACTGTTTATAAGTACAGAAGAGCTGTGTAATTTTAGTGTAATTTTAGGTTTGGCTTTGTGTCTTTTGGCAGTTGTGACCCCTATTTCTTCTTAGGTATTGCTTTACATTTCAAGCAAAGCATAAAGTGTACATAAAATTGAGAAATAAAAATAGAGCATAATATGCAGTGAGTCTGAATCCATTATACGATGATAGGTGTTGCTTATGACAGGAGTGATTGTATTACTAGCTGGACTGCTTTTTGTATAATTTCTATATTAATTTTCCTAAGCTTCCCCTAAGTACTTAGAGACAAAACAGTGGAGGGATTATTTTCCTTTCAAAGGAAACACTCCTAGGAAGTGCTACTGGTATCTCAGTCTTCTTCTCTTGATTACTCTAGGGAAAATATCTAAAGTTGGAGCAAATCTCAGTGCATACTAAAAATTATATATTTTTATGTATTTAATCATGTATGTTCTCTGACAGATAGGTAAGAACTCTAACATTCCCAGGTCTGCAATCTAAAGTTATTCTTTGTTACATTTTTTTTTTTCTCCTGAGTAAATGCAATGGAAGTACAATAAAGCTTCCTTTCTGGAAGCAGGATGGTGATTTTTTTTCTGCTATTCGAGAAACTTCAAGGAGAAACTCTTGAATTTGATGCATTTGCATGTACTTGAAAAAAAATCTAATTTTAAATAGGACAGCACTGTATCATTTTAAAGCACTGAAGGGTAAGTAATATGAAATCAACCAAGAGGATAATCTCTGACATTTACAAACATTTATAATGGCATTAGTTCCAAGTAAGTTAGCTGAAGCAATTTGAACCTGTAGACCTGAACAAATAAATAAGCATGGCCTGCCATCAGCTATTTCAGAAATGTACCAGTATTACTGTGGAGCTTTGTGCATCAAAATAAGCAGGGAGAGCTACCAGATTTCTCTGGGGCTTCCTTCAGTGAAGGCATTGTCTGCTTTACTAGGAAGTGTTTAACAAAGAGGAAAAACTGTGATGCAGAAATTTCTAGTCTTTCCAGAATTTCTGCTGCAGTGTTTTAGCACTGTTCTGAATATAATGGGCTTACAAAAGACTCAGTGACAAAGCTTAAAGGTGAAATTAGTTTTGATCAAATGTCCCTGATTGGCAGGTCTGGCCATAGTTTCCCTTGCTTATCTGTGAAGCAAATCCATTTTTTTATGTAGCCGTTAGATGGTGTTGCCAGTGTGGGCCTCGGCTTAATATTTGATCCCGAATTGACTTGTTCCGATTCTTTGGACCCAAGCCAATGCCAAAGCATTGCTTCTGCAAGCCCTGAGGAGTGCAGGAGAATAATAACTGAGCCTGTGCAAATTTTTAGCATGAGCAAAGTGTGTGCTTAGTACCAGGAATGAGAGCTAAGTGTTGATGTGCCTGCTCTTGCTTAGCCTCCATCCCCCGCCACAATGACTTGCAGTCATCTCATATGGCCATATGTGGATCAGAAAGATCAGTGTTATGGACAGCTTGCTCTGCTGGGAATAGGTCAGTGTGGCACAAGTAAGCTAGGCAGTATGAGTGTGCAGAGCATGGCTCAGGAAGCTCATAGTGCTTTAGCCTGCTCTTTGGTTCCGTGGGCACTTAGCAGGGTGGCAGTGGCTGCAGGGCTTTGCTACACTGCCTGCCCACAAGTATGGATTGCCATGTGAGGGACAGAAGCACTGATACCTCTGGAACAAAAAGATAATTCAGCTCCCTGCTTACTCAATTAGAACCTGGCTTCAGGGGAAATCTTATTTATTGAAGATATCACCCACAGTATTCCTCAGGTTAAAATGTGAAGAAGAGGAAGAAGAGGTGACATTGCAGCAATTCCTGCTCTGATAAGCAAGAGTGCAGATTGAGGCTGACAAGTGACAGAGACCCTTGGTAGGACAACATTCATTAGAGTCCCAGGTCCCTGCATCAGCAGTGCTCAGGTACACCTCTAGCTCTCTAATCCCAGCTCCAACAACTTAAAATATTTGCCCTGAGAACCATTTTAAGACAATTAACCTGATGTGGTGCTCAAAATTAAAAGCTTGATTTAAAAGTAGGGGATTTACAGAAGCACAAATGAGAGTTAAATCTGGCTTGTGAAGCTTTTATTTCTGGTACTAATGTTTGAAATGGAAACAACCCAGCTTGACTTCCAATTCCCCAGTGAATTTCTAGGCCTGAGCTTTAGAAAAAAAAGCCCTTTTACCGGCACATTGAGATATTTAACCGGCAAATCCATAAGAGAAGACAAAAATGCAGCTCTCACAATGCTTTGATTGCATTTTTTTAGAGAAAAACAACATTTCAAAACAAAACAGTGCTAAATGGCAATTGTAAGATGCATGCTTTAATGCTGATTTTCTGCTACCATCTGTTCTGTAACAAAAAGGCAGTCTCCTAGTTTTCTGGGTCAGAAACAAGGCTCTGGTAGTAACTTTTTAACTTCTTGGAGAATGTCATGTGCTTTAAACCAATTCACTCCTGCCGTGCTGTGCAGTGGGAGGTCATCTGAAAAGTTTAAGATAACCTAGACAATTTAAATCACAGAGTTTTAGCGAGGGTCTGTTAGTTTTAAGCGCTAGCACAGTTGGGCCAAGGACTATGTGTAGATTGATTCTTCAAAGTTGAGTGCACATCTAAGTAAAAGCTGGAGGCTTGCTGCAAATGGTTTTATGTTTATTTTTTTTCAAGGCCTCCTTTATAAAAGTTTCTAACTGGGTGACACTTTCTACCTTATAACAAACTCTCGTAATGGTGAACTTTAGAGTACAGGATGATCAAACTGTCTGTAACTGCAGCTGCAGCCTCGTTCCCCCATTCTCTACATTATTGTTCCAATGAATGCTTTTTTTTCCCCAACAGATGTCACACACGTCATCTATAGAGTTAACATCATATTATATTTTCGAAATTTTAAAAACTGAGTTTTTGGAAGTACCTCAAATAGTTATTGACCACTGGTAAAAAATGAGAAGGCAAGTTATTTTATTGCCATGGTATGTGATTTAATGCTTTTATGTATATGGGATTTTGTGGGAACACAAAGACTTGCTTTCTGTTACCAACTTTCTGAAATTATTCTTCTGCCCTACACTTTTATCTTGTTTTCATTCTTTTTCCAAGTCAAGTTCATAGATTGTTCATGGAAAAATAAATCAGCTGGTAAATGTTTTCATCTACTAGGATACGTTTTAGCAGGGTTAGTTTAGAAGAAACCCAGGAGAACATTATTTCCAAATATTTTGGAAATAAACATTGAATATTCCAAAAGAGTCTTGTAATGTCTTGAAGTTGGCAAAACAAAACCCATCACCATTGAACGAGAATCTAGTATTTCTGATGTGAATATCTCTCTCCACTAGCAGCATAGGGAACGTAGCACATGGAGCATGTGCTGGAGTTCAGTTACACTGGGAACCTTTCAACTGGGGATATAGGAAAATCATAGGACACACAAGGTGGTCCTAATCACCAGTCTGGTGTTGCCATTGCTATCCGAGTTCTACACAAGAGTCAAACAGCACCCTGGCAGAATGACATTACAGTCTCTGTTCCAAGGGAGTGGAACGGGGTTTTTACATGGGTGGATAATCCGATAAGCACAGATGTGATTCCCAGTGAATGAACTTCACTGACCCTTGCTGCATTCTTCTGTGGGATGAGTAAGCATTTAGGAAATCCTGCTGCCTGGCATCAGGGCTCACCTTTCCTGGGATAGTGCCCTATGGACTGAAATAGGGCAGCAGGCCTGTCTTCTCTCCTATGCCAATGGTAGTAAATAACTTGTAACTTTTCAGGGACTGAAGTCCTCATGCTTGTCTGCCTTGTCTTGCCTTGCCCTGGATCTTCACTTTCAGATTCAGTGATGGATTCCCAGTGTATTTAGAAACCTACAATGTTGGTAGATGTACTTAGTCACTTAATCATAGGTTATGCCAGTAAGCAAATGCTTGGTTGCTGTCTTGGAGGTTCAGTGGGTTTTCTGGAACTTTCTGAATATTTTCCTGTCGTCTTTCTTCTCCTGTTAATCTAGGAATGCTCTCAGTTGAAGTCCCCTCTTTATTCGGAGAAATATGGGCAGTGGCCCAGTAAGGCTGTATGTATCACAAACACTTGTAATTTTACCTTACCTGTAACAGAAGCTGAGGACAGAATCCAAATGGAGAGATTAGAGTTAATCCTTGTAAGTAAGATGAAGTTCTGTCATGGTTTAGCAAGGAGTTGCTTTTGTTTAGTAACAGGGGGAGCGGGTTGCAGTGAAGACCCGGTAAAAGTTTTTTAGACTCTCCCCCGACTCCTGGGTTCAGACCCATCCCCCGGCCCGGCTGGGCCAATCTGGCGCCTCTGCGATCACTATTTAG